>LAPY01002452.1:61773-76954 GCA_000970635.1 Eragrostis tef
GAACTCAAATTTGACATAAACATGTAATTTATCTGTCCTATGCTATTGTAATTTTGATAAAAATTTTAAAATTATTTTATCCATGTGACACTATAAAAAGAATCAATTTAAACAAAAAAATGCATTCTTTACATAAACACACTTTTGAAAGAACTTTCTATTGAAACTTGGCCGTGCCCGTGCTTGGCACGCCCGACGACGGCTCACCGTGCTTCGTGCCGTGTTCGGACCGCATTTTCGCCATGTCAGGCTGACCGGAACGGCATGATGCGGCCCGACGGGCCGTCACGACACGGCACAGAATTGCATAAGGCACGACAGGCCCGTGCCGTGTCGGCCCGAGCACGGCCCAAGTCCCATCACTAATCAGTAATCACAGATGAGCGAGCCACTGCCATAGTCGATGGCAGGGGGAAGGAGATCGATGCCGTGCTGTGGGCCATGGCCGCTTTGCTTCCGCGGCTCGGAGAGTCAGAGGAGCCACGGACGGCTCGACTCGTTTCGCTCCAGGCGTAGTTGTTTGGAGATTGATGAGAGCGGACACGTGGCAGCGATCTTGCCGCACGGGAATTGATTTGCGACCCCGTATGCATTGAATTTTCTTCCACAACGGCATGACTGCGGCCCATGGACCAGGTGGATCGCGTGGAGCAGGGGAGGTAGACCGATGGCGAGCTCGATGGTCGTCACTTTCTCAAGGATCTGCTCTCGCCCTGGCCTGGCCAAGCGTCTATACGTGTGGACAGGACGGCGAGCTGATCAGTTCCTCCTCCTACGAGACCCCACGGGCCCTTCTCGACATCCCCGCGCTCCGGGCTGTGTCTCTGTTGCAAATGAGCACCGCAGGATGGAAGCGGCTACACAGGTCGGAGATCATGATGCATGGATGTGATGGATTCATGTTGAGGGTCGTTGCCAAAAATGTGCGGGGATTACCGAATGCAAGCACGAGGCCAACAAGCGCGGGGGATCGCCTAATACAAACTTTGTAAGAACCGACAAGAGAACCTCACCCTGGAGATTGATTCCAGCACTGGCTTCAATGCATGGAAGCACCCATGCGCGAACTCGCGACTCCCCTTAGTCCCATACATGTCACGAAGCGTCCTGTCCGACACCGCACGCAGGCCGATGAACCCACCACGTTGGTTCACATCTGATCGAGCCTCAAGCCCTCAAATGGCATGTGAGTCTATTGCTCAGCATTCTCACCTATGTAGTATTGAAGAATCAAACTTTACACATAGTATGGTTAAACAAAGAATAAATATAGATTGAAATAAGAGTGATGTGGTAGCTAGGCACATGGTAGTATCATTGTCCATGTCATCGACACGGCTGTGCGAAACCAGCTTTGTGTGTAGACCATCCTAGGGTTAAGTAAGCCAAATAAAAGTAAGAGGGTTTTAAGACACCTTTCGTACTTGTGGAGTATCTTGAATTAAAAGATTTATCAGAGTTTGCTTGGTAAATATATACCTCTCTTTTGTATGATATTATTGAAAAAAGCTCCATGGTCTTCATGATGCCACGTCTGATACTTTATATTTACACTATTTACTTTCAAATTCAACTACTTAAGTATATAAAGTGTTTTTTGCGAGTCAGTATATAAAGTGTTGAACATGCATTTGTCATTTGAACATGTGAGTCAGTATCCTTGTTTTCAAAACATGTATACTTTATGAACAATATACTACCTTAGATTAGGATGTTGTTTTGTTTGTAAATAATCCATAAATACATTCATGCACAGGAATGTGGTCTCAGGATCAAACAAGGACCAAGCAAGAATTTCATGTTGAACTCAGATGTAATTTTGTCTATTTCGCTTAATAAAATACATGCAAAACACATTTTAATTTATAGAACATATATTGAGGTAGTATAGTGTCTTAGTGGTGCACCATTCTCATTTTGGCATTAGCTTCACCAGCAACTAATGCTAGCAAATGTAAACAACAATGAAATGAGGAAGAGTGTAAGAATAGTGAGGCTCGAATCGACTTTTGAGGTGATGCAAGCTATCCGGATCGCTGTAGCATGTTGCCACGTGAATGTGCTTGGTTTCCTAGTAGGTCATTAACAGAATTGAAAAAGATTCAAAGCAAATCGCCTACACATCACAATTTTTCATTAATATTAGGGATCACTCCTCGCACTCTCTCTATTTGTTCATCAGAATCAAACTCTAGTATTCTTCTCCAGTAGACACATCCACAAAGTTGTGGTGGTGGTGGATCATGGGAGGGTGTTACCTAAGGGCCATTGGTGACCACCTCCTCCTTGCTAGTTCAGTAGGAGATTTGATCCTCACTGTACCGCAAGGCGTCAAGTGCGTCAGAGACAGTCGCGGCCATCGAGGCATAAATGGTGCTGGAGAAGGCAACCTTCACCACCAAGATGTTAGAAGTGGCGTTAGTGACCTGCACCATGAAGAATCGGAAAGTACATTGATATCTCAAGAACCATGGAATCTAAAGGAGTCGACACCACCAAGAATCGGAAAGAACACTGATATCTCAAGAAGTTTTGGCCCGTTCCTGGCTCCCAAGTGCGCTCTCGCACCCAGCGCTCGATTTTACTTTTTTTTTTAATGTTAAAGCCCTTCGTTCATGCCCTACGCAACCTCCAAAAGCACGCCATGACAGCCCTTTCCTTTTTTTTCCTTGCGCGGATGTGAAGAGAGGAAGAAGATGGCTATCGAGCTGCATGGGCCGTTGTAGCCTGCGTGCGACTGCGAACCCAGGAAAGTGAGCACGCAGCAACATCGCCGTTCATTGCTGGATCAATGAACGCACTGCCCTTTTTTTTTTTGGCATTTTCCTTCTTAAGCCCCACTATCAAATTGGTAGCAAGAACTGAAGATGATATTGGGCACGTGCATGTTGACAAAGCAGCAGCAGCATCGGCAACATCACAAAGCCAAAAAGGGATTAAGAGCACTGAATAACTGACCTGCTCACCAGTCACCAGCGTCATGCACCTGCACAAAGAAAGATCACAGTGCGCCGCAGCGCACTGCGGCGCCTCAGCGACAACCGCCGTCTCGACTCGCCTGCTGAAGCTGTGGCTGTGACAGCACTGACGATGCTGACATGGAAGAAGACGGCCTCGCTGTGGCCGTGAGGGAAGTTGGCGCAGCGCGTGGGGGCCGGATCGGTGGTGGCGTCCTGGAGGCTGGAGCACCCGGGCCGGCCGGGTGAACTCGCCGGCGGCCAGCATAGCCCACCGTGCCCTACGTTTCTACACGCGTCCGCAGTCGCTTCTGTTGGCCGCGCTACCTCTGCCTGCAGTGCAGTTTGATCCTGTCAGTTTCTCTTCAGACAGTAGGGCTTGGCGCTACTGTCTGAAGAGAAAATACCTAGAACAAGTCGCCAGAGACAACCATGTTTTACCAAGCCACACGATTTCAATCCCTCAAAAAAAAAAAAGCCACACGATTTCAAAATACTTCCTACTTCTCAGACTATTAGACGTGACTGTGCTGTAGCTTGGTTAAAAGCATCTAACCGACATTAACACATTGCGGAAGTTTCACTTGCTCCTGGTTCCGGGAACTGAATTATCAGAAAACAGTCAGTATATGTTCAGAAGTCGGAACTGCAGGTATAAACGTGCTGATGGTGTCATTTAGTTTCTTCAATCATTTGGCGATCTGGATAAAGCGAACTCGCTGGTGGTTGTGGGTTGGTGCACCGCGTAGCCGCGCACCTAGCGAACGACCGCGTCACAGTTTTCCAACCACGACGCTGCGCCGGGCGGCCCGGCTCAACCTGGACTCGAGTAACTTGGGCAATCGGCTGGACCACGGCTTCCCGGCGGCATAAGATGAAGGCGAGGCAGCACTCGGCTGGGTCCTCGTCGGTACGGGTGGCCCGCCTGTCGAACGATGGCATGGACCTGCCTGGTCGCTGCGCAGACGTGCTCCGGGATAGCTGTCGGCATGGCTTTGGCGCGCGCTCCTGGCCCCCGGCGCGACAAGAGGCGAAGAGGCGGCCAACGTGCCCGCCGCGCGCCGTGGCGCGCGTTACCACCGAAATCATAGCACTTCAGCAGGAGGGATGCGCCGGCCCCAGAACAGCACGCGGGCGTATGCGAACGCGCTCCACGCCGGCGGACCGAAGGTGTCTGCGTGGCGAAGTACTCGGACGCTATTAGCAAGAAGAAAACTCGGCGCGCGCTCTACATGTTCGAAGACAGACGCAGGCTCCGTATCTCAGACCTTCCCACGCGTCTCTAGCTCCGCCAACTTCGGTCGGCCTCACAGAGTCACAGTGGCCGCATCTTGCGTCGGGAGCGAGGAATGGCCGGGCTTAAAACGATGGGCATGGGCTCCTCTGGTTCTTCCGTGGTCCGCCCCGGAACGGGGACGGGCGCGCTCACGTCGAGCCTGTTCCGAGATCCTGCACCGTGGCTGGTGCTGGAATTAAGGGCCTTTTTGGTAGGGCTGTGGCTGTGCCGGCTTCGGCTGTAGCTGTGGCTTCTTTAGAAAAACGGTTGTGCTGGCTGTGTGTGCGGCTGTGCCTAAAACGTTTGGCAAAACGGCTTTCTCTGCGGCTTCTCCATAGTTTTAGGGATAAATATGAAAAGATGAGAGCGCCATAGAGAAAAGAAGCCGGTGAAGCTACCATTTTGTGGCTTCATACTTTACCTTATTTTGGGATAGGGCTTCCTCTTTTTTTTAAGGAGAAGCACTTGAAGAAGCACCCTCTTTAGTTGGAAAACATGTGAAGCCGCTGAAGAAGCTGTTGAAGAAGCCCTACCAAAGAGGGCCTACACGGAAAGCCATCCGGAGAGACGCCGGCCGAGTGCGGAACAGACCCGGGATGTGCCTGCCGGTGGCCACAGCAAGCAGATTCATTAGCCTGCGCGTCGTTAAGTCTGCAAGCGAAGAACGTGTGTGGAGGGAGGGGAGTGCCGGCGGGGAACGCGGCGGCGCACAGACGAGGAAGTGGCCGGCTCTTTACCAATCAGTCGGGGCAAAGGAGATGACGGCTCCATTGGCGGCGGAACGCGTGGCGAAAGAACCACGTCAGCGCTCGAGCATCCCGTGCGTAGCCGCCAACACGCATCGTACGTCGTCCAGTGGTCACCAATCTCCTGATCGATCGAAGCTGCCGGCAACTTGCCCGCACGGTCGCGTATGGCCACGAACCTGACAGCGTCCTCGACGCTCGGCTCACCGTCGACGACTGCGGCGCCACGCTATGTTATCGTTTTCCGCCATCCGCCATGCACCCAGGGCCAGGGTGGTCGGTCCGCAGGGAAGAGCAGCCCCGCCGACGCACTGCTCTTTTAAATCTCCTCGAGGCAGACGACAGGAGCCTCGACGGGCGCGTGAACCTTGCGTGAACCTGCACAGCGTCAAGACCGGCGACCACCAAGGGTACCTGACAGCCGTCAGATTGGAATCGTGCGGCGCAGATCGGGAGATTTGTCTTTCACTCGGTCGTCGAAATGGGATTAGCGAACTGCATGGGTGCGGCCCACAGACCAGGTGGATCGCATGAAGCAGAGGAGGTCGACGGCGAGGCGTCCGTGTGGACAGGACGGCGAGCTGCTCAGTTCCTCCGGCGAGGCCAAGCAGGGCTAGCCACGAGAATTTGGTGGCCCGGTGCGGGATTAAAATGGAGGCCCTCATTGACAACGAACATAATAAGTTAATAATTAGTTACAAACTATATTAATTTACTTTATCAAAAAAAAAATCATTGAAGAATCCTGTCGCTGAGCGACACCACACGGAGGCGGGCCGGCGGCTGACGAACCCGGTGACCGCGGTTGTTTACAACTCTGAGCCTCAAGCCTTGAAATGGCACGAGCCTATTACTCAGCATTCTCTCCTAGAATCAAACTTTATACATATATAGTATGGTTAAACAAATAAAAAAAAGATTGAAATAAGGGTGATGCGGTAGGCGCACATGCATGGCAATATCATTGTCCATGTCATCGGCTATGCGAAACCAATTTAATGTGTATATTGAACTGGTGTTGACCATCATAGGGTTAAGTAGGCCAAATATAATAGTTAAGAGGGTTTTAGACTCCTGTTGTCCAGGTCCGTCGAGCAGGTCCGCATCTGCACTGGCGCAACGGCCGCCGCCACCGCCTTGAGCTTGTGTAAGCAAAAAGTTTTTGCCCTGTTCATCGCCCCTTGCCCGTAAGAACCGACAAGTGGACATTGTGACCCTAGCTAGAGACTAATCCCATCTTCCATGCATGGAGCACCTATGCTGGACGCGAGCACCACACCTCCTCGCGACTCCCCTACTTGGTGTGTAGATTGAACCGATGTTAACCATCCTTGGATTTATTAAGTAGGTCAAATAATAGTTTGAGGCTTTTAAGACTCCTGACATACTTGTGGCATGTCTTGAATTAAAAGATTTATAAGAATTTGTTTGGTGAATACCTCTTTTACGTTTGATATTATTAAAAAAGCTTCTATGGTCTTCAATATGCCACGTCTCATACTTTTATATATTTACACTAATTACTTTCAACTACTTAAGTATATAAAGTGTTGAGCATATTTTTGTCATAATGTATGGACTAAAATCTATAAAACACAAGTATGCCATATTTTCATACATGACTTTATATGTTCATAATGTATTTGCTTAGGTAGGTCATTGTTTTGCTTGTTAAAAATCCAAAAATGCATCCACACATGGGAGATGTGGTCTCATGGTCAGGGTCAAACAAGGATTGGGCAAACCTCCATGCCAAACTCTAATATAATTTTCTCTCTCTTCCGTAATGAAATACGTGCAGAACACGTTTTAATTTATAGATACATGTATTGAGGTTATATAGTGTCTTAGTGATGCAACCGTTGATGCACCCTAGGTGCCAGTAAGGAATCACTCCTCGCACTCTCTCTGTTCGTCACAAACAAACTCTAGTTTTCCTTCTCCAATAGACACACCCACAAAGTGACGATGATGATGCAGAGTGGATCGTGGGAGGGTGTTACCTTAGGGCCATTAGAGACCAGCTCCTCCTTGCCAGTCCCGTAGGTGATCTGATCCTCATTGTTCTATGAGCACAAGTAATCAACAAAAACCAAAACCAGCATTATGAGCCCAAGTCATAAAAAACAAGCATTATGAGCACAAATCAATAACCTTGGATTTCATTGTGTCGTCCATGCCTTCCCCCCTTCTTGCTTTTTTTCAATGCATCATCAACAACAGATTTGTTTGTCTCGATGCATTTCTTATAATGTGTAGACTAATCAAAATGTACAAAACCTTAGTATGGCATATCCTTGTTTTTAGAACATGCATTACTTTGTGAACAATGTATCAACTTACATATAGGCGTTGTTTTTTTATTTGTTCATAATTGTAAATGCATTCATGCATGAGAATGTGGTCTCATGATCAGGATCAAACGAAGACCAAAAGAATTGTTGCCATGCTTGATCTGTCCATCTGTGTCACGTCATTTGAATACATCATTACAATGTGTTCAATAATTAATAAATAATTTGAATACCCATATCTATCATCTTATAGGTCTTCCATAATTAAATAAAATAGCAAAGCAGTACCAACAAACATGATTACAAAATGTTAATCAAATGATCTGCAGTGTGCAATCCTTGAGAACGGAACAAAGGAAACAAACTTTGATTGAGTTGGCGCTGCAGAAAGAGATTTGGGCAGTGACGGCGGGGCAGCTAATGGTACCTGAGGCGACAGCAGCAAAGAAATCAAGATTCTGCTCTCCAACCTTCATGTCGCTTGATACAGAACATGCAGGCATAGCAAGATATAGAAGTTGAACTACTTTGCCATTAATGAAGGCAACATCCGCCTTGGCGAAGGTACCGACGCCGCTGGAGAAGAATGGTCATCCATGGTCAATTGACCATCTTGATGGCCTTCTCCTTGATGTTAGCACCGTCCAACACTTTCATAGAGTTCCTGCAAAGACCTCGAAATCCATAGCTGAATCAACAAACCAAAGAGAAATCTTTTCTTATCCCAACGAGGTCGCGTTCTCCGCAGGCGAATGTGTCCACGTCATTCCTAACCTTGACGGCCGTTAGATAAAGAACGAACGTATCTGAAGGGTTTGATCCCGGTAGCCTGACGTCAGTTCTTTGTGCTACTGCTAATCGCTGATAGCTCCAGCGGCTTCCAGACTGTTCTTGAAGACACGGATCGATGGTCGGCGCCGGCTCCTCCTCCAGCAAGTCGCGCCCGCTCGTGCCGCCCTGCTTCTCACGCCGTCACGCGCACCCCTTGCCGTGGAGCACGCACTTCGAGCTGACTAGGCGTGGCTGAGGCAAGTAATTACCACACTGGATTCAGCTTGCCGGTGGGCAAGGCGCCCCCGCACTCCAGTTCGTCGTCGCGTCGGCCCATCTCATGCCAACGCTGACGGAGAGGGTGGCACATCTAGAGGACGAGCACCACGGCTGATGCTTCGGAGATAGAAGAATCGAGAAGCAGCTGAATCCTTGTGTGCACAGGCGGGGAGCAGGACACGACCCCCACAGGCTGTAGACCATAGACGAAGAGGCACAGGCTCCAGGCCACATTGCGGTGAACCTGCTGGCCTCAGCAGCTCTGATCATCAGCATATTGATGGTGCTCGCTGGCATCCACTGAAGTTTTCTGCTATCATCCATAGGAGCAGATAGAGGCCTTAAGGTGTTCGACGGGAGGTGACAAAGAAGCTAATAGAGAACTTGATGGTGTGGCGCTCATAGAAAGGGGCAGGCGTACCTTGTAGGAGCTTGCTGGCATTAAGGGTGAATTGGAGGCCCTTCTGGAGCTAGAGTAAGATTTGCTGAAACTGAGGACAAATTTGAGTTTCTTTGGGTGCGACAATTGACAAGGGCATAGAGACAGTGAAAGCAATTCCTGTGGAATGTCTTTCCGTCTGCAGTGTTGCCCACGAAATAAGCAAGGAAGATCTACCCAATGGAACATAGGAACAGCAAAAGTTTACGTTGACCGGTCTCTGACAGGTGTGTCCTCTCAGAACTGACGAAGCTTGTGCCATGCCCTTGCTTGCATAGGTTTAGATGGCAGAATTGACAAGCTAAAGTGATAAAAGAAAAATATGATTTATTCGTTTTTTGTTCCTTTTAAATATTAACGCAATCAAGTCTTACTTTATATTTGGCTTAGGTTTATACTTCTAGCTTGTTAGGTTTCAACCGAAGTTCTTTCAGCATTGGTGTATCTAAGTTTTTCCTTTCTTGCCAGACAATGAACATGATCACTATATTGTTGATGTCTGAAAGTTTCATTTTCGCAAGCAGTTCATGAATCAACAATGGACATGCATCCTCAAATGAACAAAGGTGATCCAGAGAAATAGCCACTGTCTTATTCGTACAGATAAATGTGTTTATTCCAAAGACCTTGATAAGAAAGAGGAGAGAAATCACCACCACGCATCAGCCGCTAGCAGATCAGGATGCGATGCCTGATTCTGTCAGGTCAAAATGGAAACAGTATGTCCTCCTTGTGAAGGTCCTTGGCTGTTATGTGCTTGCACGTTCCTTTGCCTGAAAAATTGGACTGTGGGGTAGATTGGCTGAACAAAATTGTTAATAAATGACATGAGATAATTGTAAGACACAATCTATCATAATTTTCTATCTTCATTGTAGCAGCATAATTTTGGGTGCATTTCTCATTATCCATAGCCACATGAAACTTTGTGCAGAAACAAAATATTTGAGTGATAGGATTGAACATCAGAAAATATAGTATATTGTCTTTAAGTCTCAAGGAGAGCCATGATGCTCATCATCGCCTATGAAGCAAGCACAAACCATATCCAAATGATAAATTTGGTACCAGTCAGTGCCACATGAACAATTTACTACTACTCATGCTTTTGATGTAGGCATGCTCAAATATAAGTTTGGTTGCTGAGTGTGGCATATGAGCATATTTTACGGTCTTTCTTTCAAATGTAGTGAGCGCTTGAATCAGATAGTATGTACCAGGAGGACGTACTAGCAGAACTGTGCTGACAGGAAAATCGTACTGTCAGCATTATGCAATACTGTTTTCAGAAAGGTTTCAAGCAACGGGTATTTTTATGAGTTTATTTGCATATTAATCTAACTTTAAAATAAGCAAAGTTATCACTCTACATCTTTTTGTTTTTAGATAATGGGAAACAAAAGCATCCGACTTTGGCCTCACAGGGAGGTTACAGCCGTCTCATTACAATCAGCAGCACTTCCGTCTGTCCGAAATCAAAATGATAAAACGCACACATGAAAAACAAAGAGTTTGGATGTCTAGAATTATTAGTAACATAATCTATTACGAAAACTCCATCCGTGGTGCGCGTAAACTTCCATAGCCAACACCTCCAGACGTCGGCAAGCATCTCTCATGACCTCCATATCGTCATCATTCTTTTGCAGTTGTGACCAGAACCGCAACCAGTGAGTCCTCCTAAATAGTATCTGCATATAAGTTTTCGTAGGTGTCTTGTCAAAAACAATATCGTTTCTACTAAACCAGATAGCCCAGCATAATGCTGCAACACCCACAAGTAGTTGTTTTTTGAGTTTAACACCTATACCATTTAGCCAACCCCCAAACATATGTGAAATGCTATGAGGCTGTTGTAAATTAAAATAGAAAAATACTAGTCTCCAAATAAATCTAGCATAGTGGCATTCAATAAGTGTTGAATAGTTTTATCCATTGAGCAAATGCTGCAACACCCACAAGTAGTTGTTTTTTGAGTTTAACACCTATACCATTTAGCCAACCCCCAAACATATGTGAAATGCTATGAGGCTGTTGTAAATTAAAACAGAAAAATACTAGTCTCCAAATAAATCTAGCATAGTGGCATTCAATAAATAAGTGTTGAATAGTTTCATCCATTGAGCAAAAACAACATTTCTTATTACCATGCCAATTACGTCTAGCTAGATTATTTTTGGTTAAAACAACACCTTTCTGTAGGTACCACATAAAGATCTTAATCTTGAGAGGCGCTTTCATCTTCCAAATATTTTTATTATGAATTACATTACCATTGTTCAAAAGTGCCTTATACATAGATTGCACATTAAAAATACCTGTTGGTGTGAAATTCCACCTGAACACATCTTTATTATCAACAAGCTGGACATGTGCAATTCTAGCAACCAAGTTATGCCACATGATTAAGTTTTGACCAATCAAGACTCTTCTAAAAGAGATATTGAGGGGACAACTACTAAACACAAAAGCAACTGTCGCGTGTTTCTTTCGAACAATGTTAAATAGAGACGGTATTGTTCATGCAAGGTAAAATTTCCTATCTACTTATCCTCCCAAAATCTAATTTGTTGGCCATTGTTTAAAACAAAGCTACCTAGACATGTGACATGATATATTATCTACATCTATGGCTACATCATATTGAATACTTTTGTACTATTTATTATAATAACCTTATACTTTTACTACGCGGGCTATTGGCACGGCAACGCCGTGCCATCTTTCTTGTGCAGTCCAAACAGTAACATAATTACTATCTGTTCATGGAAAATGCTTATTGAAATGCTTTTAGCAACTTTCACACGAAGTGCTTTGGCATGAAAGCTATTGACTTCGTCAATCAATGTTTCAGCATACGCACTTTCTTATTCCCATAAGAGTCCCTGGCCGTGTTCTATGTGTTAGGTTAGGAAACACTCTTACAATTATTCAAGCACTAGAAATTAAAGAGAAATATCAGATTCAATACCAGAGTCATATAAGGAAATGCAGCAAAAACATATTAGCACAAGGAAATAAATGAAATTGTATTCAAGGCATCATTATTGATTAGTTAGTATTTGCTCAACGCAGTAGGTTGTCTAAATGCTACAGCATTTATCCTGCCATCATACATCCGATCGAACCCCCACCCCCACCCCTCGGGTTACGAGAGACGACGGCTCCTAGGCTCCTCTTCGCGCTGCAGCATGCCTAAGCACGGACAGCACGGTCTGTGCTCAGGCCATCTTACGCGTCACGTCCACCACGAGTTCGCGCCACACTGGGTCGGTGGTGCGTCCCCGCCGGCTTTGGCGTCCGTCGCCGCTCGATAGATCCGAACGCGCTCCTCCATGCTGGCGAATCGAGGGTGTCTGCATTGCAGAGTACTAGAATCGCATCAGCAAGAAAACTTTGTTCTCTTCCTTCTTAATAAAATACGTGCTCCCCGCATTCTTGAAAACAAAGATGGCAACAACAAGAAAATAAACTCGGCGCGCGTTCTACATGTTCGAGGACAGATGCTGGCTCCACTTCGCGCCACGGACAGCTTTTAGCGTGTGCGTTCTACATGGAGTATATGGCCTTCCCACGCGTCTCTTGGCCAACTCTGATTGGCCTCACAGAGGCCGCAGCTTGCGCCGGGAGTATGGAATGGTCGGCACTTCTTGCGTGGTCCGCCGGAAAGCCGACGCGCGCGCTCACGCGGAGCATGATCCGAGGTCGACACCAGGTGTCGCTGGCGCGGGAATCAACACGGAACGCCTGGTGCGGAACAGACGTGGGACGGCTTCCTCGACCATCAAACGTGACGACGGAGAGCGCGCCATGCGCCTGCCCGTGGTCACAGCAAGCAGATTCGTTATCCTGCGCGTCGGCAAGTCTGCAAGAGAGGAACGTATATATGTGGAGGGGAGTGCCGGCAGGAACGCGGCGCTGCGGCGCACTGGAGAGCTCAACGGCGATGAGATGGCAGGCTGTTTATCAATCAGTCGAGGCAAAGGAACGCTTGGCGAAAGAACCACGCGCGCTGTGATAAAGGAGCTCGATCGAGCTTCCCGTGCGTGGCCGTGAACACGCATCGTACGTCCTTAAAAGCGCAGCGGCATTGGGAGCGCTCAGGGTAGGTTTAGTTTACCTGTGGGCTGTGGGCCTGTGGCCAGCGTCAGCTTGCCTGGCCAATATGGCGTCTGCGGCTGCAGGCATGTTTGCCACTATCGACTACGCGGCGGCACGTACGGAGGCTTCGTTTCTTACTGATCCGCGGCAGGCATCGACGCAGCACGACGCGCTGAGCCATTGCCTCGCCTCGGTCGTCCCGATACACCTCGCCTCCGAACATTACCGCGCGCCTGGCGCCGGTACTACACTGCTCGGAGACGTCGTCCCTTCATTCCTGTCATTGCGGACAGTTGAACGGTTGCTCTGCTGGGCATGATCCACTGTTTTCTAGTATACGTGCATTGGACGTACGTGCCCTTACTGTCAATCATCTTATCTTACACCTTAGAAAATAAGTGACTAGCAGCAGCAGCAGCAGCAGCAACAACAACAACAACAACAACATAGCCTTTTGTCCCAATCAAGTCGCCTCGGTCGTCCCGATACACCTCGCCTCCGAACATTACCGCGCGCCTGGCGCCGGTACTACACTGCTCGGAGACGTCGTCCCTTCATTCCTGTCATTGCGGACAGTTGAACGGTTGCTCTGCTGGGCATGATCCACTGTTTTCTAGTATACGTGCATTGGACGTACGTGCCCTTACTGTCAATCATCTTATCTTACACCTTAGAAAATAAGTGACTAGCAGCAGCAGCAGCAGCAGCAACAACAACAACAACAACAACATAGCCTTTTGTCCCAAGCAAGTTAGGGTAGGCTAGAGGTGAAACCCACAAGAAACAAAGAAATGACTAACATATGTGATAAATTTTTGAATTATACATACATTGTATTGAGGTTATATAGTGTCTTAGTGGTGCATCCTTCTCGTTTTGATTTTAGATTCATCAGTGGAAGAAACGACTAGAGCTAACAAAAGTAAACGACAATGAAGCGAGGAAGAGAGTAGAAAGAATGGTAGAATAGAAGGAATCAAAGGAATCTTGCGGTTGGGAGAGTCGAAGCCTGCAAAGAAGTCCTTGTCGTCAAAGAGAAGCTCCCCCATGGAGCAGAGCTTACTACACACTAAGAGAGCTTCATCCTCGATGTCAGTGTGGTAGCTAGTGTGAAATCTTGTGGAGGAAGATGAGGAGGAGAGCGCTCGGTGTGACAGGGAGATGGAAGTGGGGATGAAGAATCAGGGTTATGATTTGGGGATTAGGGTACAACAAATAATAGTTAATAGGGTTTCAAAACTCCTACCATACTTGTGGAGTAATTTCTTGAATTAAAACATCTGTCAAAGTTTGTTTTGTAAATACCACTTTTATGTCTGATATTATTGAAAATGCTTCCATTGCCTCTATTGTGCCATGTCTGATATTTCCATATTTACACTATTAACTTTTAACTACTTAAATATATTAAGTGTTGAGTGTGCATTGTCATTATGTGTGGACTTATATATATAAAACCATAGTATGCCATATATTAGTTTGTAGAACATGCACGATATTATGTTCATAATGTATCAACTTAGATATAGGTCGTTGTTTTGCTGAGTTAAAAATCCAAAATGCATTCACGCATGGTAGTGTGGTCATATGATCAGGATCAAACAAGGACCAAGTAAGATCTTTATGTTGAACTTTGATGTAATTTTTCCTCTTCTGCTTGATGAAATACATGCAGAACACATTTCGATTTATAGAACATGTATTGAGGTAATATAGTGTCTTAGTGGTGCACTCCTCTCATTTTGGCTCTAGCTTCACCAACATCTCATACTTCTGAGAAATATTACATTTCAAGACCATACGTGTCTTCGGAATCACTCCTTGCACTCTCTATTTGTTCATCACAATCGAACCATAGTTTTCTTCTTCAATAGACACATCCACAAAGTGGTGGTAGTGTGGGGTGCATCGTAAGTCGTGAAGGGTGTTACCTGAGGGCCATTAGAGATCAACTTCTCCTTGCCGGTCTCGTAGGTGATCTGCTCCTTGTTGCAACGCAAGGCGTCCGGTGCATCAGAGGCAGCCGCGGCCATCGAGGGAAGATGAAGTTGAGGAAGCAGATGATAGGGGCGGAGGGGTCCATTTGCTATTAGAAAAGTAGAAAAGGGGTTTTGTGAGAAATAAAGTTTCTGAGAAATAAAGGGTGTTGCAGAGGTTCATTTGCTATTAGAATAGTAGAATAGGGGTTTTGTCAGAGAAATAAAGGAAATGCTACCATTATTAGAATTAAAGAAATAAATTTGGAAAAAGAAATTAAGGAAATAAATAAATAAATGTGAAAATAAAATAAAATAAATAGAAATAGTACCATCAGAAAA
>LAPY01002453.1:42388-54971 GCA_000970635.1 Eragrostis tef
GCCCCCCCCCCTCCTCTGTCAAAAGGGAAGAGAAAGTTTTTCAGACCCCCCCACATCCACCTCCTATGTTCAAATCGTATCTTCGCTCTCTTTGGTACCTATGTTTCTCATAGGCTCAAAATCACTGTCGTGATATATATTAGATTCTTAAAAATAATTATGAGCCTGTGATTTTTGGGAGATATGGTAAAAGCATTATGAGATGGCGAATAATAAAGGGTGATTTGTTTTTATTTTTATTATGATATGTTTTTAGTCTTACGAGGTGAGGAGTAAACGGTGAACCTACTGCAAAAGCTAAAAAGAAAATGGAACTTGAAAAGCATAGAACATGGGCTGCTGCGGGCCTCCCAGCACTGCCGTGTGGGCCTCAACAAACACCTACTGGGCCCCTATATCCCGACGAGGCCCGCGGGCCTCAGCACTGCCGTGTGGGCCTCTTCACGGACGCGCCCCCTCGCGTCGGGCGGAACACACACCTGCGCCCCGACGCCATCGGCGAGACTCGGCTTTGACCTCCATTTCCCCGAATTCCCCCTCGCGTTTTCCTCGCTCGCTCGCTCGCAGCGCAAGTGCGGGTGAACTTGCTGCTTGCGCGCGCTCCTCGCCCTCGTCTTCCCGCGCAGGCCCGGGTCCCTTCCATTCCGCGGGATCTTCGTCTTCCAAGGTAACTCCTCCCATCCGGTGGGTTTCCTCCTGGGATTTGGGGTCTCGCGGGGGCGGGGGTGCTAGGGTTTCCGAGCGGTTGGCTGGTGAGCGAAGCGGCTGGTTTGACAGCGCTGTAGTAGAGATTCGAGGTGCTTGCTAGGGTTCGTCCTCCGCACGTAGGCATCAGGTTTTGCCGCGCTGAAGTGGAAATTCGCTGGGGTGGAGTGTTCGGTTGCTGCGTGGTACAGCACCCTGCTCAGCTGTCTAGTCCGTCCAGCTATCAGTAGAAATGGGTTAGGTTTTGCCTCTTCAGCGCACGAGACCAGTGTCCAAGGTGTTGTGGTGCAGTTAATTTATACAAAAATATGTTTAGGGTTCGGCTGAATCCTGGTCGAACCTTAAATCTGCCTGTAGTTTTAAGTTTGTTAAGCCTTATATTTATATAATAGAACAGCCCCTGGTTTTAGTTTAGCATGTGTAATAAGCTGCGTTCTATGCAGGGTTTTATGGTTGCTTTTATGGTGGCGTAATCTGTCCCAGCCTCGAAGATGTATATAAAGAAGGTACGCTCCACAACCTTGGCACAATTTAATGGGAACAAAATTCTGCGGTTCCAGTTCTATGCAGCACCTGTGGGTTGGGGTGGTGTACATTAATGATCGTCGTAGCAACATGTCCACCCACGATATATGTAACACTTGTCACGTGGCATGAATCCAAAGTGGCATTTTTGAAATCTGTCGAATCCTGATCCCTGTTAAGTTGATCTCTGTCTGTCTCTGCAGGTCGTAATCGAAGGGTTTAAGAGCTACAGGGAGGAGATCTCAACTGAGCCCTTCAGTCCAAAAGTCAACGTAGTTGGTAAGCCCCCCCTGCCATGCCCTTCATTCCCAAAGAGACATCGCTAAGACTTATATGTCCGTTCGTGTTTCACCATGGCTGTTAACTTATGCCCGACCACCTTGCTACCCTTTCATGACCCATGAGTCATTCACACAGAATGTGCCATGTACATTGGCTCTGCACTAGATAAATCCATACTCACTCAAAATGAAGGTATTGCTCCGTAGTGATATTGCAACCTTAACTGGCTACATATTGGATCAATATTGAATTTATTGGATTCATTAAAAGGGTGCAATTAAAGCTTATAGATTTCTTCTGATCTGACATTGATTTTTTTGTCACAGTCGGTGCTAATGGATCTGGCAAGTCTAACTTCTTTCATGGTAATTTTAATCATACGGCGCCAGTAATTATATTTGTTTTGCTGTACCTCGTAATGATGCTCATATATGACTTCTTATCTGGCCTGGTAAATTCTACAGCTATACGATTTGTCCTCAGTGACATGTTTCAAAACCTCCGAAGTGAAGATAGGGGCGCCCTTCTCCATGTATGCCTCCCTTTATTTGAGCAATCTAGATAGTTGTATCCAGTGAAAGTTGTTTGATTCTAATAACCATTGCCAGGAAGGTGCTGGACACTCAGTTGTATCTGCGTTTGTTGAGATAGTGTTTGATAATTCCGACAATCGTATCCCAGTAAGTCCTCTGATTTATTCAAATTAGATCATTTTTTCGAAGGTATCTGGTGGACTAAGTCTCGAGCTATTTCAGTGACAAATGTCAACACCTAGCTAGATCCCTTGTAGGGAGACACTCATTTAGTTATGGGATCTTCATACATTCCTGGTTTATATCATCACACTAGTTAGTTATTAACATACCTTAGCGACAGCTGTATGATGATTGCCTTTGGCATTGGCACCAGTGTACAGCATGTTCCTTGAACTCTTAATTGTAAATGAAAAATACTACTTTCTTGCAGGTTGACAAGGAAGAGGTACGCTTGCGCAGGACGGTCGCTTCAAAAAAGGATGAATACTATTTGGATGGCAAGCATGTCAGGCATGTTCTCTTGTGCTCTAACTAGTTCTGGAGTGTTGCATCCTATTGCTTGCTCAGATCCTCTTTTTTTTTTTTTGGGTTCTAATCAGTAAAACTGAGGTTATGAATCTTCTGGAGAGTGCTGGTTTCTCTCGGTCTAATCCATACTATGTTGTTCAGCAAGGAAAGGTAACACACTCCCACTTGGGCGCTCTTTCATTCAGATCTTATATTGACAAAGTTTTCACCTGTAGATTTCACAACTTACACTAATGAAAGATTCCGAACGACTGGATCTTCTCAAAGAGATTGGTGGTACACGTGTTTATGAGGATCGGCGGCGTGAAAGCTTAAAAATAATGCAAGAAACTGGTGAGTTTGAATCACTATGAAATTCATGTACTCTTTCTAGGTAACCTGTTGAGTTGTTTCTTACTTTATTGACAGCCAACAAAAGGAAGCAGATTGATCAAGTTGTCCGCTACTTGGAGGAAAGACTAAGAGAACTTGATGAAGAGAAAGAAGAACTGAAGCAGTACCAGCAGCTGGACAAACAAAGAAGATCTCTCGAGTATTAGCTTCGGTAGGATTATACTGAGTTTTTTTTATTACATTTACATTTTGGATATCATAATTTTATTTGTCAAGCTTAACAGTCTGTCTAAAGAAAAAAATGAAGGTTGACCTTGTGGTTACATTTGATAATTGACAAACAAACTATTGGTATGTACTAGTCGGGCTGGTTGCTTGAATGTCATTCACTACCGAGGATGCCTCTAAGGCTATCTTCCACCCTGATGGAAGAGTACATTTTTTTCAGGAGAATATGGAAGCATACTACTTTAATGTTTTCACTATTGGGTTGGCGAAAATAAACTTTGATAAGTTATTAATTAATCTTTCTAACAAATGCTTCTTTTGTTGACTGCCGATGTAATCAGAAGGAACCTGCAATTTATTATTTCACGCATATGTTTGTTATCATTCTGGTTGTGATTTGGCTTTCCTCTTTTGTTGCCTACAATGATTTGCAATTAAATAGTAGTGCTATGTTACAGTTAGAGTCCAAAAGATTACCTTTTCATTTGTTTGGTTTGGTGGGTCTGGGTCGCACTGTTTCTTTCAGGACTCATGAATGATTTCCATATTTCATCATTATGATGTGCTTACTTACCATGTGCTATTGTCTGCGTGCTGCTTTTAGTTTACTTGTGAACAATCTCTTGTTGAGCCATCATTTATGTGATTGTGTTAGTCCTATATCTGTTACCGATATCGCCTTGCACATTAACTCCATGGGTTTTCTGCTGCCATTGAAAAGACTATTTCTCGAACCCTCTGATGTCATAGTCCTGGTGTTTTCTATAATGCTTACTTACTGGTCTCATTTTATTTCCTGTTATTAGATGGACGATAACCGAAGAAAAATTTCGGAAAGGATGTCCAATGCGGACAATGAAGTGGTAGATGTACGCGAGAAGATCAAAAGCTTTGACAAAGAAATAAAAGTTTCTACCAAAGGGATAAATGACACCAAGGCACAGAAGGAAGGCGTTGAGAAGAGGCGTACTGAAGCGCTCAAGGCAGTTGCTCAGATCGAACTTGATTTGAAAGATATAAGAGACAGGATCTCGAGTGAGAAACGAGCTAAGGTATGCAATATTTGAGCTCTGCCATGTATCTTTTTATTTTCTTTGTTTTACTGGCACTCTTAAAATAATCTGTTTTTAGGAGGATGCAGCGAGGGAGTTACAAATTGTGAGGAGAGATTGTGAAAAGTCGTAATAACTTCGTATAGCATCAAAGAGGTAAAATATCTTGTTAGATATTTTGTATTTTTTGTATGATTTATGAATGTTCCTCTCACATTGATTTCATGGATCCAGCATAATGGACCGTGAGAAGCGGCTTAGTATATTGTATCAAAAGCGTGGGAGGGCTACCCAATTTGCAAACAAAGCTGCCAGAGATAAGTGGCTTCAAAAGGAAATTGAAGATCTTGAGCCTGTTCTTTCATCAAATAGAAAGCAGGTAATAAGCTAGTGATTGTTGTGCTGCTTCTCTTCATTCACTACTTGTGTCTGGCTGTTTGCATTTGTGAATAAAAGTAAAACTATAACATGTATATATACTAGTTTGATCTATTCAAGTTCTCTTATAATGGCTGAATGTTTTATGTCGAAATAATGCCAGTCCAAGAAACTTTTTTTTCACCCTTAAAACTGTTTGTATGCCTTATGCTTGTGTATCTGTTACATTCTTTCACCATGCCAGGAACGTGTACTTCAAGAAGAAATTCAGAAACTTAAGTCTGAGATTGCCAACTTGTCAAAGTACATTGAGTCTCGGAAAAGTGAATCAAGTAAATTTGAGGCCACACTTGCAAAAAAACACAGTGACTACAATGACCTGAGGAAGCAGAGAGATGTGCTTCAGGAAGAAAGAAAGTATGTAAAACTCTTATTGAACAGGGATAGCGTTGTTACTATATGGGACATGTATTGCTCTCAAATTTATGCACTTAATTGGAGAAAAAACTGTTGCAGATCATATTGGAAGGAGGAATCTGATGTGACAGCTGAGATCGACAGGCTAAGAGAAGATCTTACAAAGGCACAGAAGAGCTTGGACCATGCAACACCTGGGGTATGGAAAATATTTCTTATTTGAATTTATCATTAACTGGCTGCTTCTTGTTTTTCAATTGTTTGAGATTTACATGGCAATTCGTTGTATGTGCATGCTTACTGCATCTTCAATATCCACCCACAAATGATTTATCATTATATGGTATTCATAACAAAAGTTGCTTGTATCAGTTTTTTTTTTGCATTGGTTATTTGTTTTTTCTTTTGTACGGAATTTTCTTAACGCAATCATTCAACATAGGTCATGTTGGAGGTATCTTAGATCTCTTCACTCCACCTAACTGGATTTTTTCTCTTTTGCTCTGAGTGCTCTTAATGCAAACAAATTATGTAGGTCATGATATGGATTACGGCAATATCTTAAACTTCCCAATGCCATGTAATTGTATATTTTTCCTTTATAGTGAGTCCTATTAATGTGATCACTTTACATAGGTCATTATATAGAGATACCCCCTCCGTTCTTGAAATGTTGACGCTTGTTAATACTGATTGAAACAAAAACGGAGGGAGCATCTTACATCTATCAAGTCCTTTTAATTGGACAATCAATTATTTGCAGGATGGCATATGTGAAGCCTAGTCTTGATAATAGTTAAATATCAACACACATAGTCCCTAATTGGAATAATTGGAAGGGGGCTGCATAAATTTTGTATTACCGCAGCGGGAGCCTTATCACACGCATCCACCTCTTCAGCCTCAACTCTGATCTAGCTCGGGTTGATAAAAGTAGCATGAACTTGGTTTCTTCTCCCTGATAGCTCATTATTGATGGTTTTAACCCCATTCACAGGATATCAGGAGAGGCCTGAATTCTGTTAGCAGAATCATCAGGGACCATGGTATTACTGGAGTTTTTGGTCCTGTATTAGAACTGGTTGATTGCGAAGAGAAGTTCTTCACAGCTGTTGAGGTCACTGCTGCAAATAGGTCTGAACTGCCTTTTCGAATAGATATATAACTGTGATATCGTTTATTTCTCCATTGTTTTCTTATACTAATCCGATTTTTTTATGTGAATAGCTTATTCCATGTGGTTGTCGAAAACGATGATATATCAACGAAGATCATTCAGCTATTGACTCGAGAAAAAGGTGGTAGGGTGACATTTATACCACTGAACAGAGTGAAATCTCCTGATGTCAGTTGTCCACAAAGTTCTGATTTTGTCCCGTTGTTGAAAAAGCTAAAATATCGTGCCGATCATCGTCGTGCTTTTGAACAGGTATTATATAGGATCATAGACTCCATTTGAATTGACGCCTGCATCTTTCATTTGGCTGTTTTTGGTTAATTTGATTGAGCTCCTGTCAGAAGCAAGTACCTACCAAGTACCTTTATTTTTGGGTTCATCCCATCACATCCAACCAAAATTAAATAACTGGGTCGCACCCGCCAACTGATATCATCTAAGATAAGTCATGTAATGGAAAGGAATGCCTTTGATTCACACTTGGACATTCCATTATGTGCTATTGGTACCTCATTGGTGAGAGTATGCAGTATGATCCATGTAGTCTCAAATAATACTTGCTTGGTCTCTCTTGCCTTGGCTCAAAGCCGGCTCCAGTCAAATGTCCACCTATAAACCAAGGCACCATACCATCTAAAGCTTTGGAACGTGGATGCCTGATTACCGGCTGGCTTGCCTAGGTGGCCTACTTAGCCCACCTCTACATCATGGACTCGTTGTCTGCCACAACCAGCATGCCAACCCCTGGCGGAATGCGCACTGGGCATACCCATGGCCGGCACACTACACCTGGACAAACACACTTTTTGTAACTGCTTTGTCACTGCTTTGTTTTGTGGCACTCGTGCAAACTGGCCAAGTGCCCCTTCTAAGAACTACAAGTACTATGACATACCATCTACTTAATTTTTTGTTGTATTATTGTGTGTTGGTGAATCTTATAGATATATAATGTATTATATGTTAGGCTCTCAGTTCATGTGCGTGCTGTAATCCAGGCGAATCTCTCCTATAACCTTTTCATTTATGTTTATATTACAAACATGCAATGAGTTTGGGTTATTATATTCCTTTGATAATTCCTTTTATTTTTCCCATGTTTTTATTTGCATGTGCACAACTGTACATTGTTAAGTGTTTGCATTCGTGGCTTCATGCTCCTGCTTGCTTTGTAGCGTACTCTTTTAGATTGGTCCTATTGCTTCAACATGTTTATTTTTTTATCTTCCTAAACTAGTTTTGATTCAACAAATTATCGTTTCATGCCTTAACTTCAATGTTTCCTAGACGGTAAACGGTACATGGTTGGTCGACCATTGTTTAGCGTTTAAATCTGTTTAAACTTTAAACAGGCTAAACGGCTGTTTAGGCATAAATGGTGGTCACCCGTCTAGCGTTTAGACGCTGTTTAAACAGAGTTTAATTCCGTTCAGGGAAACAATGCTTAACTTTGATATTTCTGTTAGGTTTTTGGCAGGACAGTCATATGCCGTGACCTGGAAACGGCCACCAGAGTTGCACGTGGCCATGGTCTTGATTGTATTACACTTGATGGTAGGCATGAGTTGTAAAATTCTACATTGAGCTGCTACTATTAATTTAATTATTGATAATTGGATTTGATTATTGTATCAGGTGATCAAGTAGCCAGAAAAGGTGGTATGACAGGAGGTTTCTATGACTCTAGACGCTCAAAATTGAAGTTCGTGAAAATAGTCAGGGACAATAAGACAGCAATTGATAAAAAGACAACTCATCTAGAGAATGTTGGAAACAAGCTCAAAGATATCCTGCTTAATGATTCTAGAATCTAGAGGTTTAATGATTATTTTTTTATATTTTTTCGACTTACATGATAATGGTGCAAGACTGTGATGTCCTGTTATTATGCTGCCAAATGGTTCTAGTTGTGTTACTTACCGTAAGCTTGATGAATAGACACCTTATGGTTTTGTTTTTACCATAAACTATAGCATTCCTGCTTGCATTGCATCTCAAGAAAGCATTTACAAATTTTTGTTCTTTTTTCAAATCATACAAATCAGAATACTAGTGGTTCCTAATCCATTAGATTTACATGTTTGATTTGCTCATCCTTTGCCTTTTATATGCTTAGGTTTGAGAAGTTTTTATTTGGTTTCAAATTCTAAATTCTTAGAAAATTTGAAAAACTTCTCTTTTTGATACTTCTTATCTGCAAAGCGTTATTTCATGACAAGTTATCGCGCTTTTTATTGCTTACCTGTCTGGAAGAGATGGGATATTCTTACCTGTCAGGCAGAGATTGGATATCCTGTATTTCACTTAACTTCCCCTACAGATAGACAAGCAAATTACAGA
The DNA here is from genome assembly GCA_000970635.1 of Eragrostis tef. Lineage (NCBI taxonomy): Eukaryota > Viridiplantae > Streptophyta > Magnoliopsida > Poales > Poaceae > Eragrostis > Eragrostis tef. The sequence goes on from LAPY01002453.1 coordinate 50,890, forward strand.
ATTAGTTACCAAACAGCAGCAAATGGATGCTGAACGTGATCATGCCAAGTCGGAGTTAGAACAATTTAAGGTTGACATTGCCAGCGCAATGAAACAGAAGGAATCACTTGAGAAGGCGCTTGTGAAGAAGGTACCGTGTTTTGTCTTCTTTTTCGATCGTTCAAATATTGGTACCGCCCTGTATATGCACAGTAGTTTAACACTTATTCATCTTGCAGGAAAAATCCCTTGACAACATCCGCAGCCAAATTGAACAAATTCAGTCTAGCATTGCAATGAAAAACGATGAAATGGGCACGGAACTTATTGATCAGCTCACTCCAGAAGAAAGAGATCTCCTTTCGCGATTGAATCCTGAAATTACCGAATTAAAGGATAGGTTTCTATTGTGCAAAAACGCTCGGATTGAGGTTGTTGAAGCAAATTCAGTAATTATGCTCGTCTTTCCAAACTTTTATCAGCTCTAAGTGATTACAAACTTCATGTAGATTGAAACAAGAAAGGAAGAATTGGAGACAAATCTATCTACTAATCTTATCAGGCGTCAGAAGGAACTGGAAGCAATAATTTCCTCTGCAGATTCCAGAACTTTGCCTATGGAAGCTGATTCCAAGGAGCAAGAGTTGAAAAGTTCTAAGCGGAATCTTGACGAGTTAACCTCATTATTAAAGGGTACAGATTAATGTGTTAACTCCGTTTTACCTTCCCTATATAGAATGCCTACTTTTTAACTGAGACGATCATTTGGACAGCTAACGTCGATGCTATAAATAACTTTACCAGAAAGATGGAGGATCTGAAAAGACAAAGGGATGAGTACAAGGTAACTCTTATAGTTGTGATTTCCCCCCCTGATTTTACTATTGTTGATTTCTGTATACTGACTTCTACTTAAATACAGACACTTGAAGCTACTTTGGAGCAGACTGTGCAAGATGGTGCCAAAGACTTGGAACAGTTGATGAACAGCAGGAGCATTCATCTGGCCAAGCAAGACGAGTGCATGAAGAAGATCCGAGACCTGGGCTCATTGCCTGCTGATGCTTTTGAAGCGTACTGCATTCTTTGCATTATGCTTTCCTTTTTATGGATCTATATAGATGACTCTTTGCCCCTTAAATCATTATTCTTCTTAGTCTGTCAATGGCTTTATTGAACTGTAGCCCTTTCAGCATATAAATACCAGAGTGCTAGGGTTGAATTTGTTGTCTTTTGCCAAAATTATAGGTACAAGAGGAAAAACAAAAAACAGCTGCAAAAGATGCTCTATGAATGCAACGAGCATTTGAAGCAGTTTAGTCATGTCAACCAAAAGGCTCTTGACCAATATGTGAACTTCACGGAACAACGTGAACAACTGCAGAGAAGACGGGCTGAGCTTGATGCTGGTGACCAGGTATGTTTTTTCTTATGTCAGTTTTAACTGTATAAATGTGTTTTTATTATTATTTCTGTTAGCTCCATATACCTCTGTCTTGAGTCTGGATGTCCTAAGCCTAGAATCTCGTAGAACCACTGATCTGTATTGCAGAAATTTGAGAACTCATAAATCTCATAAAACTGCTGATTTGTATTGCAGAAAATTAGAGAACTCATATCAGTTCTAGATCAAAGGAAAGATGAATCGATTGAGCGCACATTTAAAGGGGTTGCAAGGCACTTCCGTGAAGTGTTCTCTGAGCTAGTCCAAGGTGGTCATGGATATTTGGTTATGATGAAGAAAAAGGTGTATTTCCCTTGCTATACTGACTGACCTCACTCTATTATCCTCTTTTTACACTTGGTTGTGGAACTTGTGGTACTTTTAAAAATTTCCTGACACTTGGTGTTCCTTGGTGCAAAGGCAATGATACATGTAAAGCTCAGTCACTTATGCAAGTTTACACACTTGAGAACTATGAATTTTTTTGAATTTCCTGAAAAAGTTCCCTTCAACTTGTGCCTTCTTAAGGGTTATTAGTAAGTTGCTGACTTCGTAATAATGCATCCTTTGTTGCTAGGATGGTGATGCTGGCGATGATGATAATGACGATGATGGACCTCGTGAACCAGATCCTGAAGGGAGAATAGAGAAGTATATTGGTGTTAAAGTCAAGGTTTGTCTGATGGCATAGTATTCCTATACAGTTGTGCACATCTGCCATCACTTATTAATTAACCACCCAAAAAGATTAGTTACATTGTTTTGGACGATTCTGGTGGCTGTATCCAATGAATCTTTCCTGAAATTTATAAAAGGTTACTCGTGATTCAGGTTTCCTTTACTGGCAAGGGAGAAACTCAATCTATGAAACAATTATCAGGGGGACAGAAAACTGTGGTGGCATTAACACTGATTTTTGCTATCCAACGATGTGATCCAGCTCCATTTTATCTCTTTGATGAAATCGATGCTGCTTTGGATCCACAGTACAGGACAGCTGTCGGGAGTATCCTTTTTTGTATTTTTTTTCTCAGTTTATATTGTCACCATAAAAGAGGAGTGTTTTTCATGTTACCGTCTCTGATATTTCTGTGGTCTAGCTCATTTTCTAGTGTAGGTGTGCACATGATCAATGCATTTCTTTTGCTTTCCTTAATTTCTGTTCCAGATATGATCCGCCGTCTAGCTGATGAGGGCGACACTCAGTTCATTGCGACCACATTCCGACCAGAGATTGTAAAAGTTGCCGATAAGTGATAAGATATATGGTGTAACGCACAAGAACAGAGTGAGCTTCATCAACGTGGTGTCGAAGGAGCAGGCTCTGGACTTCATTGAGCATGACCAGACGCATAATGCCAGCTGAGACGGCAGAGTAAGGTATTCTTTCTTACTCATAGTAAGTATTGGCACCCACGCATAAACGTTACATATGTTGACCCTTGCAAGTTTTAATTGCTTTTCCCCCGCAGGCAGATGCTGACACAGGAAGAGGATAGACTATTAGCCCTGTTAGCCAGTCTTGTTGTCTTGATATTGTGACCTGTGGTTGATGTAGCTGTGTATATGATGTAGTTAGCTATTGGATAGCTTGTTTAACTGTTTGTCAGCGATGTACAACTTGAGATTTCATATTGTGGATCTGGCTACAACTTGGTTTGTATCAACATTTGGCTTTTATATCTAGTTAGCTATCGTATAGCCTTTTTAAACTGTCCTTTGTGATGCGATATATCTGTCTAACACTTGGTTTGCTAAAAATGTTTGGGGTGAAGTAAAAGTACCATGTACATTAGAAATCCAGAACACCCAAGCAGACCTTTGGGCATGATATACTGGAACCAAGTGATCGTGTCTCGTGTGCAGCAGATCTTTTGCTGCCGGAGTGTAGCAAGTCCTGATGAATTGTCGTCTAGAGAAACCAGTGGGGATTCGAAACGGTGCGCATATGTTCTTGCTAGTAATATGGAGTATCGCAGGGGCTCCATGCACAAACTGAAGAATTCTTCTCAGTTCGGGGTCTGAGTGACGATAAGCTGCCATGTTAGTTTTCCCTGTTAAAGCGCTATATATTTTACCGCGCTTTGATTGAAAGAGTATTCTTCAGTAGTCCTCGAGACGAGGTTTGTTCGTCGAGTGCACATTCGCACAGTTCCACGGATCCTTGAGCCTATTGCAAAACTGTTGTTATCTGAACCATCTGATGACGCTGATCCCAGAGTCACTGCATGATTGTATTTCCATGCCAAGTTTTAATCCTAATGTCACTTTTTAGTTGTTGATTAAATACTGTATTAGAACATTTGTCACTGGTACATGGGAGACTGACCGATTAGGAGAGGGTGATGGCTGGTGAGGTCCAAAGCAGCTGCCTTTGAAGCCTTTCCCATGCCCACAGAGAGTGGCACAGTGATGCAGCCTTATTAGCTCTGCCAAACTGATCACCGGTCAAGTAAAAAAAAAAAACTGATCACCGGTCACCCGGCCAGGCACTCACTGGTGAAGTGACTCACCGGCAGCAAGCACGCAAAGCTAAAGCCTGCTGCTGCTGCTGCTGCTGGCCAAAACCAAAGCAGCTCGGCTTGCCCCACTCCAAATCACACACAACTCGTCACAAGCACACTTCCGAGCGCCGGGCAGCTCGCTCGCCATGGCTCCC
>LAPY01002454.1:0-15271 GCA_000970635.1 Eragrostis tef
AAAATCCCGCATTTCAACCCAAACTCATGTCCAACTCAAATTAACTCCCATATCAATTACTCATCATCATTACGAACCATGGCACTTCTCCACATGGTTCCTCATTTTTCTTAACTAATATATTGGTACTAAATTATTTTCTTTAATATGTAAGTGATTTAAACACTTGTGCCAAAAAAAATATCAAACTTTTATGATAACAAACCAAACAATAGCCACACAAACTTGCCACACCTTAGTTGCTAACCAAACATTCTATTCTTGCCATAAAATGTTGCTAGCCACACTGCGTGGCTAGTACTTTAACCTTAGGCGTGGCAAATTGTGGCCGGAACCAAACATCTTCTTAGTGTTCAAGAGTTTAGTAGTTGATCTGATGTACCCATGCTAACTGTTCATCCGTCTTCACCTTGCACTTGGCTTTATGGTGATCTTTTATAGTAATGGAAGCCAGTTGGCTTCTATACTATATATCTGCGCATGGCTTTGCATCGTCCGATGTATCCATTGCGAAGTGAGGTGGTCCGGACTCACCCCATCCAACATCCGAACCAAATGCCCTTCGTTTGGTTTGTGTCACGGTTCGATGCCATTCATCGCGAGCACGTTCCATGTAGCATAGGCGTTGCGCCAGCTAATTCCCTAGACCGCTCCATTCCTTGAAAAATCGTTGGACGAACCCATGCCAGGTCCTCCCATGTTTTTGGAAAAATGAATCGGCTCCACACAAATGACCTGCGAATCGCGAAGGACAGCTCGGTCTCGCGATGCAAACCAAATGGAGCGATTCGGGGCGAGGACGATTCCGGACGTGTCATGGCGGAAACCCAAACATATGTATATTGATTGAACTGTATGAGTACCTAAATGATCAGTACTGCAGCGCATAGAAATTGACATAATGAGAGGGTTGTAAACTGTTTCAAATTCTAAATTCCAAAAGTCCCAAGAACTGAATATAAACAATCTAGCTTTGATCCCAATCCCATAACTGACTGGGAATGGAACAAATTATTTAGCTGGCTGGATTTGTCAGAACCGAGACATGTTTGCAAGAGCATCGAACCGAAACAAATTTGCTGTCACATGACAACACATAACTAAGGATGAACACGCAGATAGAACAAACCTACTGCTGGTTGCCTACTTGCCATTATACTCCGATCCGAGGAAAGCCCCCAAACTGCTCCAGAACGTAATCGAACTCTATGACGCCGAGTTTTTTTTTAACTTCACAGCCATTCCTCCGAACTGGTCGAGCAGCACCGCTCTCTCCATTTCAAGCAGCCACTGGTGCACCTCGCTGTCCTGCTTCCAGACATTCCCCTTGTGCTGCCGAATCTGAACAATCAACACAACCAGTCACCATCGAAAGTGAAGCTGAACAACTTAGTTCAGTAGTGTCAGAGCAAGTTTCCTATATGCCTCTCATTTCTAGCGCATTTAATACACAAGAAAATTGTGGTGCAGTTCCCCTCGCTCCCGTCGTTTGCAGTTCACTCTGCAATATGCCGTGTGATACCCATATATAAAAGACTTGAGTTGGAGAGATTAATTAGCTTCATTCTGAGCCGGGCAACGGGTGAGTGCATGTGAAATCGTACAAAAGAGTGATTGCCTCTGATCTCATTGTACAAAAATTAATCCTTTCAAGTAGTATGGAAAAAAAAGAGAAAAGTCATCTAGTCCTTTTTCTGTGTATATATATTTGCTTTTATGCTCTGCTGCATTGCACAAGTGCAGTTGCCTTTTCGCGTCGCTGTTGGAACTGATGAGCTGATATGAGAAGTTAGGCGAACGGATGATGAATGCACTGCTCAGAATCAACATACATCGTATGGTTATAAGTGCAGTGTGACGTAAAATAAAATCAAGAAAGAACCAAGAAAAGAATTTGATACCAGCCACATGACAGTTCAGGATCTTACAATTATGGTGTTCTTGGAACTGGATTTGTAGACAGGCCCCGCGTTAAAGCAACAACTCATACTCATTGTTATGTTCTCATGCTCAACCCCGCGCTGCTGAAAGCAACCGCACCAGCCGACGCTACTACAGTGCTTCGCTAACTCGAAGCGCCGGAGCGTTGTTGGGTGTTGTCATCTTCACATCTTCCCAATATGAATCATCGTTCCGACCAGACATATTTTTGCTCCGGCTTGTATAGTTTTTCAAATATCTGATCCAACCGAACAATAAATGTGAAAAAATGATATTGGTGTTTTCCCCGACCGTTTCCATTTGTATTTCACCCTTGCTCTTGGGCCTAGGCCCAAGTGAATTGACACTCTAAAACCCCCGCGCGGTGGCATCTTCTCCCACCAAACCCCTCCTGCTCTCGCCGTCCGCCGCCACCTACCTCCGCACGCGCCCTCTCCTTCCCGACGAACCAAAATGGCGGCGGTGGGTTCGCTCGCCGGCGCCGTGGCCGCCCGTTCTTACGCGCCCCATCTCCTCCGCCGGCGTGATCCACCGTCTCTTGCTCTCTCAGTCTCAGCATCCGCTGCTGCTGATGGCGCGCGCCTCTTCTGCGGAAGGCAGCTCCGTCCGGCGCCGGTGCTCCCCTCGTCCTCTTTCTCTCTGTCTCCTCCAGCCAGGCGGCAGTTCCTCTCCGCTCCGCCAGCCGCCGCTTCCGCCGCGTCGGGATCCAGCGGGTGAGTGCTCTGTACCTTTGCATTAGTGGATCCAGCGCGCTGCTTAGCAGATGTTTTGTTCCCCGCCTTCATTTCTCCTCGCGGAAGCTTGTAGATCCAATTTCAACTACTGTTTCCATAGCTGAAAGAGTGCCTCTGTTCTGTATCTCGAATGCTGCTAAATTGCAGTCATGTGGCAGATCACCTGTTTAGCCCAATTCAGAATGTTAATGTAGCAAGGCATGATCCAAAACTGGCAGATATTTGAATACTGCTGCATGGTGGAGCTACATCTTAGCTTAGGATATGCTGTTATGCACCCAAAGTTCTTTGTTGCTAAAAGGAAGCCAAATGAAAACAGGAAGCGAGTCTAAAACTTCAATCTACCTTTATGTTAGTTTGCAAACTGTTGCGTCTAAAATTAAGATTGAAATGTCTCTGCAATATAATCAGAAGTAGCCAAAGGACTTCTGGACGGTTTGCTAGGAGCTCCAGCGGTACCTCCTCAGGTCTTGAGTTAAAAAAATTTCGGGCTGAAAAATTCCCTCTCCTCTCCCAATTCCCAAAGACCCAAAGCATGGGTGGAAACCCGGCCCAGCTGGGCTACGGTGCTTTGCCCCGGCCCTGTCTCACCTGGGGAGCGGGTCCTGTGTAAGGGTGGGAGGGGGGTTCGGGGATTTTCTCGGCCGGTGTGAGAAGGCTTTCTTCTTCTTAACACAATACCACGGGTGGAGGTCAATCCCCCCGGCCGAGTTTTTTTTAATATAATCAGAAGTACCTTAGATTTGTGCATTCGTTTCCTCGTATTATGAACAATTGCACGCTATCGCTGAAATTTGTGCATTCGTTTCCTCGTATAGGAGGAAAGAATCACTTCAATTGGGATGATATTGAATTATCATATTGAAGCTTTTAAGGAATGGTCTATACTAGTTTGTGAGTTTTCAGCTTTTGTTAAGATCTGCAACACTTTGTGTTGCTGCACACAAAATTAAGTAGCTGTAAATTAATAATGGGGATTTTCTATTACAGAGAAGTGAAGCCCAAGGGATTTGCGGAGAAATATCCGGCTCTTGTAACTGGTTTCTTCTTCTTCGTGTGGTATGTTCACTTATCTATATGACCAATTGTACAACGTAAACTGACACTAGAAAGTTACTTTCCTCAGTAGTTTTGATTGCCTCTTTGTCATCCAAATTTGTAGGTACTTTTTGAATGTGATATTCAATATCCTGAACAAGAAGATCTTCGACTACTTCCCCTATCCATAGTATGTTTACTGTAATTTTGTGTTTTCTTTGTTTCACTCTAAGAGCACATGCCTTAATGATATGGCGGTGCTCCCCTCGTCCTCTTTCTCTCTGTCTCCTCCAGCCAGGCGGCAGTTCCTCTCCGCTCCGCCAGCCGCCGCTTCCGCCGCGTCGGGATCCAGCGGGTGAGTGCTCTGTACCTTTGCATTAGTGGATCCAGCGCGCTGCTTAGCAGATGTTTTGTTCCCCGCCTTCATTTCTCCTCGCGGAAGCTTGTAGATCCAATTTCAACTACTGTTTCCATAGCTGAAAGAGTGCCTCTGTTCTGTATCTCGAATGCTGCTAAATTGCAGTCATGTGGCAGATCACCTGTTTAGCCCAATTCAGAATGTTAATGTAGCAAGGCATGATCCAAAACTGGCAGATATTTGAATACTGCTGCATGGTGGAGCTACATCTTAGCTTAGGATATGCTGTTATGCACCCAAAGTTCTTTGTTGCTAAAAGGAAGCCAAATGAAAACAGGAAGCGAGTCTAAAACTTCAATCTACCTTTATGTTAGTTTGCAAACTGTTGCGTCTAAAATTAAGATTGAAATGTCTCTGCAATATAATCAGAAGTAGCCAAAGGACTTCTGGACGGTTTGCTAGGAGCTCCAGCGGTACCTCCTCAGGTCTTGAGTTAAAAAAATTTCGGGCTGAAAAATTCCCTCTCCTCTCCCAATTCCCAAAGACCCAAAGCATGGGTGGAAACCCGGCCCAGCTGGGCTACGGTGCTTTGCCCCGGCCCTGTCTCACCTGGGGAGCGGGTCCTGTGTAAGGGTGGGAGGGGGGTTCGGGGATTTTCTCGGCCGGTGTGAGAAGGCTTTCTTCTTCTTAACACAATACCACGGGTGGAGGTCAATCCCCCCGGCCGAGTTTTTTTTAATATAATCAGAAGTACCTTAGATTTGTGCATTCGTTTCCTCGTATTATGAACAATTGCACGCTATCGCTGAAATTTGTGCATTCGTTTCCTCGTATAGGAGGAAAGAATCACTTCAATTGGGATGATATTGAATTATCATATTGAAGCTTTTAAGGAATGGTCTATACTAGTTTGTGAGTTTTCAGCTTTTGTTAAGATCTGCAACACTTTGTGTTGCTGCACACAAAATTAAGTAGCTGTAAATTAATAATGGGGATTTTCTATTACAGAGAAGTGAAGCCCAAGGGATTTGCGGAGAAATATCCGGCTCTTGTAACTGGTTTCTTCTTCTTCGTGTGGTATGTTCACTTATCTATATGACCAATTGTACAACGTAAACTGACACTAGAAAGTTACTTTCCTCAGTAGTTTTGATTGCCTCTTTGTCATCCAAATTTGTAGGTACTTTTTGAATGTGATATTCAATATCCTGAACAAGAAGATCTTCGACTACTTCCCCTATCCATAGTATGTTTACTGTAATTTTGTGTTTTCTTTGTTTCACTCTAAGAGCACATGCCTTAATGATATGGAAAACATATATTAACTACTATTGTATAGCTTTGTATCAGTGAATCATCTTTTGGTAGGAGTGATATACTGCCTTATAAGCTGGAGTCTTGGCCTCCAAAAGCGTGCGGTATCGTCTAAAGTACCCTGCTCTTTTAAATTTTCTGTCATGATAGCTACTCCAATTTTTATTTTGTGATGGTGGCAAGTTCAATTGTGAACTAACCAATGTCACAAAATAAAATCGGAGGGAGGAGCTCTTAAATTCACAGTCCATAGTTTTCAATTACATTAAGCAAACAGTTTTTTTTTTTTTTAAAAAAACTTTTACATTGTCTCATATTGCTTGATTATAGCTGCAATATTTGTCCTCTGTATCATTATAATTGACTCAAATGTATATAAAACCAGTGAAATTTGGTTTGTCTGCATATCTAGCAGTTAAATTTTGGATGATTGCATCTGTTCTCTTACGAATGTTCTTGAGGATTGTGATGGTGTACATGGTAGGAATTTGATTGCTTGTGTGTATTTACTAAGACTAGTAAAGTCAAGCTAAGTTATGAGAGAATGTAAGTTTACGTCAATGTTATAAAAAGTGATATAGTTATCAATCCTTAGATGTTTGGCATCCATAACTACTTTCTATGTTAATGACAGTTTTTTTCTGGAAAGCACTAATAAGCCTACCATGTATAACTACAGCCCATCAACTCAACGATTCTGAAGCCGCTGATTCCAGTTGCTGTTTGCCATGCCATCGGCCATGTAACCAGCACTGTGTCCTTCGCTGCTGTAGCTGTCTCATTTGCCCACACTATTAAAGGTGCTTCTATCACCTGTTGTTTTTATTACTCTTATCCCTCACTCTCCCTTTCATTGTGTTAATATCGTTCCAGTTTTTACTAATTGAATGCAGCACTGGAGCCATTTTTCAATGCGGCTGCTTCTCAGTTTATCCTTGGACAACCAGTTCCGCTGCCACTTTGGTTGTCTCTACTTCCAGTTGTGATTGGTAATTCTCATTTCAACTTTTACTTTACTTCTTTTGCTGAAGTCTACCTATCTGCATTTTAACAATTTGCAACATCAATGCTAATCTGACGTCATGATTCAGCTTGGGGTTCAGGATATAAGTAGACGATAAGGTTATTCTTGTGACTTATGTGCCAGTGCTTTGAAAGTCTGTCACTTATCATTTTATTTTGGATGAAAGAGTTGTATGATATGGGTAAAAAAAAGTTCTCTAATAAGAAATATTGCACATTGCAATTGGGGTTGCTTTATAATGGATCATGCCTCAAATATTGTGGTTCCAGATATTTAAGATCTGGATCTACACTCCTTTGTCTTGCCGTTTCATACTTAGGGAGTTTAAACTGTTCTATTTCCCCGCTTGTGGGTTCTGTAGGTCCTTTTATTTAATAAAATGCACAGCGGGATACTCTCCTGCTGTATCCACTTAAAAAAAAAGGAACTGTTATATACTGACAAGGTGGATAAGATATCTCATAGCTTCCATTCATGTCTACTCATTTTTTCTGTATATTTGTTTCAAATGATCAGGTGTCTCAGTAGCATCCCTCACTGAACTCTCGTTCAATTGGACTGGTTTCATTAATGCCATGATCTCTAATATTTCCTTCACCTACCGGAGCATCTACTCGAAGAAGGCTATGGTTGTGTCTTGGCTCTGACGTTTTATAATCATTTATTTTGGATAGCTCATATATTTCCTAACTTCTTATTGTTCTCCTTTCTAACAGACTGACATGGATAGTACAAACTTGTACGCGTACATATCAATAATTGCTCTAATTGTCTGCATTCCTCCTGCCGTCATTGTAAGTATCATTTTTGTTTGTTATTTACATACATTCTTAATTAACTCATTGTTCTTTTCAGAATGCCTAGCTTTTTATTATTAACACACACCCAGAGACAAACATAATCAATATGGAATTGGACAACACTGTAATAGCACTTTTAGTGAAGAAGTAACAAGAACGGGAAGAGAAAATGGAATTTAGGGAGAAGAACAGTTAGAAAGAAATAAGTGTATTTTAATCCTCCAACAGCCCACTTTGTCTGCTTGATCCCTTGAACAAAATCTTGGCTCAATTACTCCTACGCCTTTGTGCAATGTCTTTTTTAAAATATATATATATATATATATTATTTATTCTCATGTTTTTGTGGCATTGTGGACTTGTGGCATTCTACCCCCTCACAGCGCCTATGCATTTATGGCGGGGGCCCCTTAGGGAGTTTAAACTGTTCTATTTCCCCGCTTGTGGGTTCTGTAGGTCCTTTTATTTAATAAAATGCACAGCGGGATACTCTCCTGCTGTATCCACTTAAAAAAAAAGGAACTGTTATATACTGACAAGGTGGATAAGATATCTCATAGCTTCCATTCATGTCTACTCATTTTTTCTGTATATTTGTTTCAAATGATCAGGTGTCTCAGTAGCATCCCTCACTGAACTCTCGTTCAATTGGACTGGTTTCATTAATGCCATGATCTCTAATATTTCCTTCACCTACCGGAGCATCTACTCGAAGAAGGCTATGGTTGTGTCTTGGCTCTGACGTTTTATAATCATTTATTTTGGATAGCTCATATATTTCCTAACTTCTTATTGTTCTCCTTTCTAACAGACTGACATGGATAGTACAAACTTGTACGCGTACATATCAATAATTGCTCTAATTGTCTGCATTCCTCCTGCCGTCATTGTAAGTATCATTTTTGTTTGTTATTTACATACATTCTTAATTAACTCATTGTTCTTTTCAGAATGCCTAGCTTTTTATTATTAACACACACCCAGAGACAAACATAATCAATATGGAATTGGACAACACTGTAATAGCACTTTTAGTGAAGAAGTAACAAGAACGGGAAGAGAAAATGGAATTTAGGGAGAAGAACAGTTAGAAAGAAATAAGTGTATTTTAATCCTCCAACAGCCCACTTTGTCTGCTTGATCCCTTGAACAAAATCTTGGCTCAATTACTCCTACGCCTTTGTGCAATGTCTTTTTTAAAATATATATATATATATATATTATTTATTCTCATGTTTTTGTGGCATTGTGGACTTGTGGCATTCTACCCCCTCACAGCGCCTATGCATTTATGGCGGACGCCTAGTTGCTGTGAGGGGCTAAGGTATGATTGTAGTAGTAAGACTGTGCTATTGTTACCTAGTTGCTTGCATTTCTTGCCAAATAAGCAGAATAGTATAGTAGCAAGCTGACAGCTGAAGGAATTCCACCCTCACCAGCATTTTGGCCGGCATGGCCACCTTCCGATGGCTACGCGTCACCTTGAAGCCTTCACCCGGCGTGGCCACCGCATCGTCTCCATACATCGAGGTATGGGCTGGCGTCGACCAGGGGCCGTACCCGCTGCCGACGAGGCAATGGTTAGGCTGGTTTTCCTACCAGGCCGTCACCGGCGGTGGGGTGGCTTCGCCTGCTCGAAGCGGAGTAGCGGCTTTGACAAGAAATCTGAGGGCCCTTACAGCTGCCCATGTCGAGATTGAGCTGTGGTTCTGCCACTTGAGATGCTATTGGGTGGTGCTCTGCCATGAGGGGAGAGAGTGATCTGCCGGAGCTGGTGTAGATGTAAGCGGCATTGAGGCTAGAGAAGCGAATCATTGAATTGGTGGAGCTAGTGGAGCACTGCGGCTTTGCATCTGGTGAAGCGCTGCGAGGGGCTTGGCCGAGCTTGGCGTTGGGGAAAGGATACGCGGTGAAGGAGATTTTTGGGGCGTGCTTTTGTGAACCCAAGCGACGGGGAGAGCGAGGTGCTGGTCTGCTGCTAGAGTGGAGTGCGAGACAGAGCAACAATGGAGGAAGACTCGCGTTCTTTTGCCGTTGGCGCGTTTGGATGCTGCCTGGGCCAGGCAGCGATCTGCACCACAGGCACTCAAAAATGAGCGGCTGAGATTGCTGCCTGGGGAGGCAGCTGCCTACCAGGGTCCAAAGCAAACAGGCCGTGGCAGGACCCGTGACACAAAGGCTTTGGCCGGACTATGCAGTGCTCTCCCAATTTCTGTTTCTTTGTGGGCCTACGCAAATGGTTAGTAGCGCACAGCTGGTACAGACACTGGGACCCTGAGGTCTCATGAAATTACAGTAGAAATTACCTTTTGAGTTGTTGAAAATAAAGTAAAGAGTAATGTAAAATCTTTGATATTCCACAACCCCCTGAGTTATCTTGTATTTACACACAAATAAATCAATCATATTTTGAGCTCTTCCAAATTTCATTTAAGCCCGAAACTAATTCCAAATTTTGATGGGGTACATTTCACTGATTTGAATAGCTCGATAGAGTAAATCTAGTTAAGATTATTTTAGGGGATTTTGTTCAGGGGCTAAAATGGACAAAGTGGATTATTCCGGGGAGTAAATAGACTTGTCCCTGGGGAAAACAATGAGTGATTGACAACAGACTTACTGCATCTTCCTAATTTGGACAACTCGCATCATCACTGGCAAAACAATTGGCTGCATTGTCATGCTTGTTCCTTATCAATCTCACTCAATTAGTATTGAGTGCAACACGTGCTACTTGTCATGACATGACTTGTATGCGTTTTCTGTCTGCGCATTCCTAAATGCTGTTTATGTAAGTTAATGGTTAGATGGTGCATTTTTTACGAAATTCTTGAATCTTGAATGGAATGCTTCAAGCCATCAAGATCAACTACTTTTATAGTCACTTATGGAAGAGTACTGGAGATTGATTTTCTTTGGGGTCATATTCACGACTTGCAGATTGAAGGACCTCAGCTAGTCCAGCACGGATTTAAAGATGCAATTGCCAAAGTTGGATTAACAAAATTGATTTCGGACTTTTTGTTGGTGGGCTTGTTTTATCACCTTTATAACCAGGTAAATAATGTCATGAATGTGACTTGCATTATTCTCTTACAGTATTAGCTAATACAATGGCTATCTTAATAAATATAATGAGGTATAGAAAACATAAAAGTAAAATGCATTGGATATCCTTAAATTTGTTATGGGCATCATCTAGGTCCATGAACGTAAACGTGCTAGGATGGAGTTATGGAGATTTGGCCTTCAAAAGCCACATAGACGTATCATTGCTGATTAGAATACTTCGGACCTCGGATGGCATATTTAACAAGTTTAAAATCATGGAATAAGATTAGTCATAGAATATCAAGGGTACTAAATTAGAATGGCATTGGCACTCTATAAAGTTGCGATGGCGTTGATTTAATGCGGGAAATCGAATTGAGTAGTGTCCTTGGAACTAAATGTAACAACAATAGATTAATCCTTTGGGGAGATGTGAGTGATGACTCCAAAGTGAATCTGTACTCATTTGTAGCCTGATACCCAGCAGTTGATATTCCACAACCCCCTGAGTTATCTTGTATTTACACACAAATAAATCAATCATATTTTGAGCTCTTCCAAATTTCATTTAAGCCCGAAACTAATTCCAAATTTTGATGGGGTACATTTCACTGATTTGAATAGCTCGATAGAGTAAATCTAGTTAAGATTATTTTAGGGGATTTTGTTCAGGGGCTAAAATGGACAAAGTGGATTATTCCGGGGAGTAAATAGACTTGTCCCTGGGGAAAACAATGAGTGATTGACAACAGACTTACTGCATCTTCCTAATTTGGACAACTCGCATCATCACTGGCAAAACAATTGGCTGCATTGTCATGCTTGTTCCTTATCAATCTCACTCAATTAGTATTGAGTGCAACACGTGCTACTTGTCATGACATGACTTGTATGCGTTTTCTGTCTGCGCATTCCTAAATGCTGTTTATGTAAGTTAATGGTTAGATGGTGCATTTTTTACGAAATTCTTGAATCTTGAATGGAATGCTTCAAGCCATCAAGATCAACTACTTTTATAGTCACTTATGGAAGAGTACTGGAGATTGATTTTCTTTGGGGTCATATTCACGACTTGCAGATTGAAGGACCTCAGCTAGTCCAGCACGGATTTAAAGATGCAATTGCCAAAGTTGGATTAACAAAATTGATTTCGGACTTTTTGTTGGTGGGCTTGTTTTATCACCTTTATAACCAGGTAAATAATGTCATGAATGTGACTTGCATTATTCTCTTACAGTATTAGCTAATACAATGGCTATCTTAATAAATATAATGAGGTATAGAAAACATAAAAGTAAAATGCATTGGATATCCTTAAATTTGTTATGGGCATCATCTAGGTCCATGAACGTAAACGTGCTAGGATGGAGTTATGGAGATTTGGCCTTCAAAAGCCACATAGACGTATCATTGCTGATTAGAATACTTCGGACCTCGGATGGCATATTTAACAAGTTTAAAATCATGGAATAAGATTAGTCATAGAATATCAAGGGTACTAAATTAGAATGGCATTGGCACTCTATAAAGTTGCGATGGCGTTGATTTAATGCGGGAAATCGAATTGAGTAGTGTCCTTGGAACTAAATGTAACAACAATAGATTAATCCTTTGGGGAGATGTGAGTGATGACTCCAAAGTGAATCTGTACTCATTTGTAGCCTGATACCCAGCAGTTGTTTCTTTGACAATTTAGAGGTACCAAAATATTCTAAAGTGCAGCATACTTGTGTCTTTGTTGACAATATTTTTGTTCTTTCTTTCATCTATCATTTGACTAGAAAAATCCTCCAGGTTGCTACAAACACATTGGAGCGGGTGGCCCCCCTCACACACGCCATCGGCAACGTTTTGAAACGTGTTTTCGTCATTGGCTTTTCCATCATCGTTTTTGGTAAATTAAATGAATTCCAGTTTTTCATGATCAATTATTCAGCAGCTCAATGTTTTTGTTCTTGCCATTGTGCAAATAATATAACGTCCACTCATGGTGAGCTTAATGTTGAGTAGGCAACAAGATCTCCACACAAACTGGGATTGGTACTTCCATTGCCATTGCTGGGGTTGCCCTTTACTCGTTTATGAAGGCTAAGATTGAGGAGGAGAAAAGGGTATGCTTTTCCTCATTAGTCATTTCTCACTTAATGTTTATTAATAAATATGTTCTTCCGACTACACATTGTGATAGAACTAAAACCAGGGTTACCCTAGTACTTTCCGTTATAAGGTTTACCGGAAAATTTTAACAGTTTTGAAAACTTTTCTCCAGCACTTAGAAGAAAATATCAGTCCTTTCCATTAGAAAAATCTACCTTCTTATTCTGATTGATTGCAATGAATGATTGATTATGAAGAACAGAATGTCGATAACATCTATGCTAAAACTCATTAAACATTTTGTTTTGGAAACAACAGTCCGGTTTTGATTTCTTTTCAGTCAGATTTACATTTTGTGCAGACCTTAGCTTCAACCTGCTGGTACTTATCTGCATCCACTGATGAATATGTTAGGGCAAAATAATGTTGGGACCTTTATCTTATTAATCTCATTTTTGTCATTAAATGCAGCAATTAAAAGCTGAATAAGGTGTTAGCTGTTGGCTGATGTGAATATGGTTGGGTCGCTGTTTGGATGGCTCTGAATTCTCACGGTGAAGGATGCTGCAGACCAACTTGTTCAGTTGAGTAAAGTTTAATAAGCTGCTGCGGACCAACTTGTTGAGTTAAGCAAAGTTTAATAAAACTCATATGTTTGTAGAATAAGAACTTTTTCGACATGGAAACAATTTTCCTTTCCATTTTTCTTTCTGAGTTTTCCGGACTAGGCATGATGCTATTGTAAGCTTCAAATGCAGTTCAACTAGTTCGTTTTGTTTTAATTACATAGAGAATTTGCCGTTTTGCTGGACCTTCGTTGTCAGTAAAAAGCAAGATTCGATCGACATGAGCAGGATGTTCTAGTTTGTCGAAGTAGCTATGTTTAGATCAATGTTCATGCTTCATTTTTTTCTGATGGAATTCAATTCTACATTTGGAAATGAATTGTTGCTGAGTGCTACTGTGTTCAGCTTCCAAGATTTCATTATGGTGAAAACGTGCCGACGTTTGGCTTAGCACTCCGGGTCCTGAAGTAGGGCATGTGTTTGGTTGCTGCCCTAGAAGCTATATGCCGGATGGGAAGCATGCCGGAGAGCTGCCTGTGGCCTGTTCGGCATCACTTTCAGACTCGGGCACCGAAAATACGGACGCCTGAGTGACTCAGAGTGAGCCAGCAGTGAACGGGTTATACCTGCCTGAGTTCAATCAACAATGCCTCTCCATCTGAGCCACTTTGCAATTCCTCTCACCTGATCACTAAATGTAAATGAACGAGCAAACCGCCGCTCATCTGAGCACACCTCAATCCTTTGAAATTATCCGGTTCACGCAATTTCAGGCTCTTGCTGGAGGTATGCCAGTGCCACATGGCGTGACCCTTGGAAGCCCTGCCCACAAGCTCAGAGCTGTGGATTTTGCATAGCTGTTACCATAACACGTTTATATCCTATATATCTTGCATCTACATAGTTATACTTTAAATATAACTTTTATTTGAATATATCCTTTATCCTTCATCTACATAGTTATATACATTGATGCTTAAAGTTAAAAAAGTTTTGACTTGTGGAGATCTAAAACAATTTCTATTTTAGATCTAGTGCAGTATTTATGAATTGGCAAGGCTCCAGTATGTATTTACGAAATGTCTCGGTTTGTTAGAATTTGCAGGTAGCACAAGAAGTTAGAATGAAATAAATTAATCTTGGTTTCTTTAAATTTTTAGATAATGGGAAAAAAGAGCATCCCAGCCTTGGCCTCACATCTTGGTTTCTTTAAATACATGTCTAAGACATCTAAATCAAAAAAGAATATGAAAATGGTATGAACAAGTTAAAGATATTGCATGTCCAACCTATTTGACTGTCAGTAGCTAGGCAGGAGCTACGATTTGTACGGACAAGTCACTATCATAGATTGGAGAAATATCTCTTCCTCACAGGTTGATGTACGAAACATCACTATCAAATGCTAGATTTTTCCGAGCCTGATCCCAGCAGTCACCTGGCAACTATTTTTATTTATTGTTGTTTGTATTAGCATGTTCAAGTAGGTACTTGTTCAGCATTTGACAGTAACAACTTAAAGCTAGCACGGTACAAATTTACGCTCAAATATTTAAGTAAATGCAAAGTACTCAAGCTAATCTAAAATGGAAATAGTTCATCTAACTATCGATGCATCCACGATCCAACATGAAGAGACACTGAGATCAATATAATTGTAGAGTTGAATGTAAACTACTCCGTTCTGTTAATGTTGTTAAGACAACCAAAGCTAGGCCAGTTTTGCACTGTATTTCCTGTCCGAAACGAAAACAATAACAAAACGGAGGGAGTAGCTAGTGATTACCAGAAAAATCCTCCGTCATCTACAATAGGGTGACTTTCTTGCTAACAGGAATGGACAAGACACGCATTCATCAATAGGGAATGTAAAATCCAGAAAATTGCGAGACCGGTCCGTAATAATATCATGAAGTCGTAATGCAGTACCAAGCTCATGAAGCTTCATCTCAAAACGCTAGCTTTCGATTACAAATTGCATACTGTACAATACAACAGGAGGACAGAGCTAGCTAGCTAGCTAATATAAGCTGCCACGACGTCAAATCGGCGGCGGCTCCCAGCGGCCGGTGCTGGGGTCGACGACGGCTCGGCAGATGGGGCACGTCGAGTGCGTGCGCAGCCACATGTCGATGCACTCCACGTGGAACAGGTGCTTGCACGCGGGCAGCCGCCGCACCATCTCGCCCACCTGAACCATGCCCAGGCAGATCACGCACTGCGCCCACCCCGTCGCGCCGTCGCCCTCACGCTTGTACGCGAACGCCGGGACGGCCGACACAACGACGTTGCTCCGGACAACGCGCAGGGCCGCCGCCGCTCCGCCTCCACGCCTCAGCCGCAGCCGA
>LAPY01002454.1:15644-37407 GCA_000970635.1 Eragrostis tef
CCGACGCCGGCGGCGCGCCTTGAGGTAGAAGATGGCGAGCGCGACGGCGCACGCGGTGGCGACGGAGGCCCAGACGACGCCGGCGACGAGGTACAGGACGACGAAGAAGAAGAAGACGACGAAGGTGATGATCACCACCGCGCTGTGGTCCCTCTCGTCGAACGGGGTGGGGGCGCCGCCATGGTCGGGGTGGTCGGAGTGGTACGAGAACCAGGAGAAGAACATCCTGATCATCTATCTGCTATTGGCTTCGCGCGGTAGAAAGTGATGTTGTTGTGTTCCAATCGCAGGCCGCGTTTGTCTTTGTGTATACGTACACCGTACTGAATGGTTGTGTGCTGCCAGAAGCAAAACAAAGACGTATAGTAGTTAATTTGATGGATAGAGGTTTGGCCCTGAACAGGCAATGAGAGAGCCATGCATTGGAACAGTCCAGACTCTGGATGATTTGGCCAATAGTTTGACTTCGAGTGGGGCTGTTAGGTTTGACTTTGTTTCTATGGTTGCAAGCAGAAGCAGAAGCTCCACCGATGAGGTCAGAAACAAATGCGTCACTACAATTCGGCCAATTAAGCAACATCACGGGAACAGGTATTACACTCAACAACGTACTGATATACTTGTATCACGGGAACAGGTACCGATAGTCTGCAGCTATGTCTGCTAGTTTTTTTCAAAAAAAAAGAAAAAAAAATTGAAAAGATGTTTGCTAGGTTCTTGGTATAAATATCCATCCCATTCCCATATTCTGGAATTGAAGATTGTCTTGTTTGCCATACCAGACCAGAGTACTCACGACGACGCTGTTGACTCAGCGTTTGCCACCCACCTTCCCAATGCGATCGCTCCTGGCCGCGTGGAAGGCTGCATGCAGCCTAGGCACAACATTCCTCAACGTTTTCTGCAGCACTGGCCGTAAGTCAACGGGAACTCGGCCTTATCTCCATCCATCACTCAATTTTTCCCGTTTTGCTTTTGTGCTCCCCTAAGAACAAACTTCCGCCTATCGCCACTACAAGACTAATCATCATTCGCAACAGGCCAACGGTTTAAGTGTTAAGCAAAACCGTGGAAAACAAGTTTTTTAGTAATTCATTAAAACTGTCAAGAAAGAGACAGTTTACATTTGAAAAACTCTCGGCCACTCGAGCAAAATACTAAAGAGCATTAAACTCTGGCCCCCTCGAGGCAAAACCATGGAGAAAAATCAGAAGTCTTGTAGTGTCTAGTGTGCTTCGTAAAAGTTTAATATTGACACATGATCAGATCCCAAACCTTCCACAAGAAGCAGAAAATGTTCACGGATACAAAATATAAAACAGAAAAACTATACAGTTGGCGAAATTCAAAGCGTGCCCATCATCTGAAGAAATTCATTAGAGTACCAACAGTATTCAGTAGAGGGGAAGAAATCAGTCCATGTTATAGTAGTCAGGTTACCAATTAGTGTAAACATGTGAAAATCGATCCACGAAACCACCAGGTTTCACATTTAAGGTTATATATGCAGGATCAGCGCAACAGTAGGGTTCACCATGATGTGCATTCTCATATGGCACAAATACGGCAGGGAAGCAGCAAACAATAAAAAACTAACAGCACAAATGCAGGTAATCCTCTAGAAAACAGGAATATAAAATGAAGGATTAAGAACAAAGAAATGCAGGTAATTCGAAACTGTTGGCTTTATTGGAATAACTATTTATAGGCCACATGAAATGAAAGACATGAAAAAGTCTAGATGGATTTTAGCATTACAAATTGTCTTAAATACTTCTCCTCTAATCCATCGACAAATAGAACAAGCAGCAGCATTACCTATCACTACATGGTACCATAAATTATTTTCTCAATCCTCAATCATAAGAATTACAATGAGATGAAGTGTTTGTCAGTCTCGCGTGAGGAACTGGAGCAAAATCGAATCAACCCTAACATATGGGTATGGTGCGGGCGGATGAAAGGTAGACCTATATATATGGGGGTTCGACATATTACGTCTTTAAGTTTTTAAAGTAGGAAAGGAAACATGATCAGATCGTATACTACCTCGGAGCAAAACCACTTGAAAAGTAGGTAAACAGTTCATGTGGTGCATTTTAAGAGCGGCAGTACCGGAGCTCCTGATATTCTCTCCGCCCAGTACGAAGGAGCCTGGCTGCACAATGATCCAGTGGTAGAAACTCGACATGTGCTGATTATCTAAGGAGGTTTAGTACAAACAATCAACAGTGCTAAGTAGAAACAACTCCATGTTACAGTGTGTCAGGAACCTAGGATTAGCCTAAACATTTGCAAATCAATCCACGAAATCCAGCAGGTCTTCACATTAGGACTGTACATGATTGAGATAAATGAAGTCTGTAGGTTGGGAAGAAAATGGGTCATATCCAATGCACGCACATCTATCGACAAGCACAGTCGACCACTTACATGGTGTTAAACGATCAAAACTGTGAATAAGCAGCCGGGAATTGATTGAACAAGATTTCCAACAAGATACGAAGATGGATTGTTGTCAGGCCAGAATGAGAGAAAACAGTGTGTTCGGCAGAAGCATTAGAATGGGAAACCCCTTTATTGATTGACACAAGTTGTACTCCTCCAGAGTTGATAAGGGCTCGAATTAAGAAACCTAGGAATTCCAGTTAATGGTTTTGGTGCTCAGGAGTAGCGAACATGTACAGAACAAGAGAAAGTCAAATGAAGATATCAGGTTAACATGACTCTACATACAATCTGGTCCACCATCTTATTGTCACTTATAGCCCTAAAAGGTTTGGTGCGTAAAGAGTAAAGAGCGGATAATTTCTTGTATTTTTCAACAGTCTGAGCAATATTTTTCATGACAGTATGTAATACACGGATAGCACCAAGAAGAAAGCAGATACATTTAAAAGTAAGGTAAAACAAAAAAAAGGGTAGGAACTACATCTACTACAAATGTAGATATATAACTATTGTCAATTAAGAGAAAAAATTCATACCATCTTAATATGTTCAATCAATCTAAATATTTAGGTAGCTAATCGTGTCGAAGGCATTCTATTCATAACATCTTAATATGTCCAATCAATTTAATAATTTAGGTATATACAGTAACCGAAGGCCGGGCCTGGTGCAGCGGTAGAGCATACCGCCTGTAGCCAACAGATCCCGGGTTCGAGCCGCAGCCTCCCCGCATTGCACAGGCGGGGTTAAGGCTTGCCGCCGATACCCTTCCCCAGACCCCGCACAGTGCGGGAGCTCTCAGCACTGGGTACGGCCTTTAGGTATATACAGTAACCATGTTGAAAACGTTGAGTATAACACAATACTTTTGACTCCAATCATATTCACATGATTAAAAGAAAAAACAGCAACTGGAATTTCCTGGTATTTTCTGATCCCACAATTCATAATTAAGTAGGTACGGGAGGTGTACATTTTTGTATGTATTATCATAACATTCAGAAAATCTCTACAGTTTGAACAAAAATCTGCATTTGATAATCTTCGCTTAAATTTAGTTTAAATGTCCAGAAAATATAACACAGTGCAAGACATCCAATATATTGGCAGTTACATTAACATACCTCCTGATCCCAGGGACGCTAACAGTGGGACTTTACATCAGGTCATCTCACTACATACTGGAACTGAAACCCGGAACACAAATTGTGGGTCAGCTTCACATGTTAAAGTACACTAGACAGAAGTTAGTGAGTTCTCCGGTTAAAGTTCCATGAAAAGTGATCAACAGCCACCATTGCTTGCGAGGCTGAACCAACAGAACCATCATACCTATACATTAAGATACAAAGTGACTACAATAAGCTTTATGAGAAACAGTTTATAGAGAGATTAAATTTCATGGAAAAAAACTGGACAAGCATATACATACAATGAAACTAACAAGTAAGATCCAAGCTGCATAACTATAACTCCTTCACCACCAGGCTTTGTGCTGTTAACACAACGGGCACAAAACCAGTGCTCATGGATTGATGTGACCAAATCTACAATACATAACATTCAATTATACAAAGGCCATAGCCAAGAAGTTGTTACTCGCCAAAAAAAAATTATAGAAGAAAAATTGAACAAGTGAGAAACTCACATTGGTTCAGGCCCATAGGGAAGAACTCCATCTGCAGATTGCCCCGCTTGACGAAGTCTAGGAACGGTTGCATGTCAATAGCTTTCAGTTCCGTTCCCTCTTGCTCTGCTCTGGACACAGGACGAAAGAATGTCTTTATTTTCAGCTAGGATTAATCACATTAAGCTTTCAGGGAGCTTAACAGTTAGTATAATGCATTTCTTTTGCAAGAAAGACACACCATTGAGGTCTCCTTCAAATCTCGCATTACTAGACATTAAAAAAATAAAATCTAAACCCTAAATTTGTTTACAGGATATATGAAACAAACTTTGATGTTGAATCCTTCCATCCCATCAAAAAATTTATGAACAAGAGGGAGGGAGTCTACAGAAAATAGAACTACTGTTCGTATACAATTTTCAATGATAATTAACTACTTACCAATGCAACTTACAGTACCATATACCTACATTTCCAACAACTCGCTACTGTGACCAATGAAGGTGACGATCGTATGGCAACTAGACCACGAAAGACGAAACATGTACGATTAAAAACATTTGCTCGAATAGAAAAATCTGGTTACGGGAAAGGACTCACATGACGGGGAGCAGTCGAGACGGCCCGGAGGGATCGTAGTTGAGCAACAGCGCCGCCGTGACCGGCTTCCCTGCGAGAGCGAGGCGATCCGTCAGAATGGGGGATGAGAAAGATGGTTCAAAGAAGAGAAGGGGACAGGGGTAGGGAGGGAGACCAGAGGGGCCAACGTGCTTCGCGACCCACTTCTCCCATGCCCGGCGTGCCCACGACCAGTCTGCAGCCATGGGGAGCGGTCGGTGGTCGCGCCTGCTGCTGCGCCGGCAGAGGGGAAGAGGCGGCGGAGGCGGCGTCGACGGGGAGCGTTCGCGTGGTGGTGGATTTCAGGATTTAGTCCTTTTGGGCTTTGGGTGTATTTTACATCTTGGGCCGTTTTGTTAAGTTGATGACTCTAATCGGCCCGCTTGTACTAGAATTAGATTTTTCAGCTTTCAGCCTCTGAATTTATTTTAGAGAATCACTCTACAGAATAAATTTTGAATCACTTCTCACAACAGAGGATTGGTATAGATTCACTGCAGTGAAGTGAATGTACACCAAACGGGCTCTCAATTAGGCACAATTTCAGCCCTTGCTCGTTGTCTTAGATGTAGTACAAGTATTGATTAGTTAGACAAAATTTGCACTGATTAGATGTACTACAGTCTATTTCTTTTGTGCCCAAGTAGTCGTGCCCAAGTACCTGTTGTCTGTTTAGGTGCTCATGAGAATGAGATACTACGCAAAATTCACATTTCTGAATGTTCCAACAGTAAACTACTTCGGAGTGTGAAACTGGTAACAGCTAGCTTGTCTGCCTTCTATCATCTGCATCAAACATAAATCCAAGAAATAGACACATATTGATCATATCTAGTGAATGTGTTTACACATCATTGATATAATCATATACAATCCAATTTTGTTGTGCACTACATCAATCATTTATGTATGGATCGCCTAATGGCAATGGGAGCTATATCGTGGCAGTTTTGACACAATGAAGTCCGTTGAATACCACCAAAAATGGTTCGGGACTTTCGGTACACAAGAATTAGTTAGCGGTGTTCACGCACATGTTAACCTTCAATTAGCCCTAGCTTTTCAACGAGATGTAGCCGTTGTTGATCATCCACTGCAGGTTCCAATGGTTGTTGACGTGCTTCACGGTCCAATACGACCACCCAAACGTGGCCTGTCCGTACACCTCCATCTGCGCCTTGGCGTACGCCTGGTACTGCTCCTTGGTCGCGTTGGGCACCTTCCACTCGGCCACCCACTCCCCGACGAAAGTGAGCGGGCCATTCTGCGTTGTTACGGCGGTGAGCTCGCCGGAGAAATTGCCCCTGACGAAGTCGATGTTCTGCTGCGCGGTGAAGTTGTCGAACATGCTGTTGAACATGGTGTAGTAGTGCACGTCGACGACGGCGCCCGGCAGGCCGCCGGCGAGCCGGAGCAGCTCCGTGGGGTTCCCCGACGACAGACGGTTCGACATCACCACGTACGCCGCCGGCGAGTGCTTCCGCACGGCGGCGTAGCCGGCGCGGTAGTACTTGGTGAGGCTATCCAGCGTCGCGAGAGGAGCCCGCGGCTCGTTCAGCAGCTCCACCGCGAACAGGCTCGGGCTCGTCGCGTACCTGAAAACGTAAATTGTAGTACTAGTGAATTTGAGTACCTGTCAACAACTGGAGGAAGAATTTGAGTTCCTAGCTGTTTGATTCAGTGATTGATTGAAGATGTTTTATGTATATGGTCTGTCTGACCTGGATGCGAGGAAGTCGATGACTTGCACGGTTTGCGCGATGGTATCGTCTGTCTTCCCCCACTCCTGGGTGCCGTCCCTGGAGGAGCTGTGCTCCCATGGGTTCTGGGAGCCAGGGGCTGCGTGCAAGTCGATGATCACGCCCAGCTTGTACTTCCTGTTCATCCAGAGATCATCACGAGCCATTCGTAAGCATTTCGTGTCCAGATCGAATGAACAGTGTATGAACTAATGATGAACGGAACGTTAGCTTACTCTGCCCATTTGAAGGCGTTGTCCAGGGCTTGGAGTGAACCTCCGACATACGGAGCTGGAGGATTGGGGTCGCTGGCGATCCACCATCCAACTGGGATCCTCACTGCTGTGATCCCGCTTGATGACAGGAACTTGAAATCATCCTCAACTACATATGTGCTCCAGTGCTTCTGCAATACAAAAGTTAAAATCGATGTAATGCTTCCTCCTCAGAGGCAAACCGAAATCACAGAACTTAGCTGGGAGTCATTCTACTGGTCCCAGATGAAATTTAGTAAACTGACTACAGACTTTTGTTAGTCTTGGAAACGAAATTCAGAACGTAATGCTTGCTAGCACTCCGTGACTCGTAGGCCCAGCACAAGCATGAAAAACAACAACTACTGATGATCAGCTTGTGACTTGTGAACAGTTCAAATGCAACGTGAACATAATTGCAAACACTGTAGCGACTGTAGGTGCAGAAAAATAACTGCGAACACTGTAGCGGCTGCAGCTGCAAAAAAATAACTGCGAACACTGTAGCGACTGCAGAAACACTGTAGCGGCTGCAGAAGAAATAACTGAAACATTGACCTGCTGCAAAGAAGCCGCTGCAAAGCAGCGAGACGAACAGGGTCAATATACTAAAGAGAAATGCTCCAATGTGACATGTGCTTACAGTTTGTTTTGATGCCATAATGCAATGAAAAGAAGAACACGGTATAACTGTCAGAATGTTGGCAAACTGAGGGAATAACTAGGCAAAGTCAGAAGTACCAAAGTGCATCTTATTCTCTGTCATTTGCACTGTCCACAGCCTACACCTGATTATCCAAAAAAGAAAAAGAAACTACACCTGCAATTGCAGATTGTCCGTTTCAGTTTGTAGTAAACACAGTAAACTGCCTCTTACTATGGTAATGTCGCTTGAGCTTGCCTCGTCTTGGCATGGCCTCTTACTGAAAAACTTATACCCGCATTCGGACTAAAAAGGGAAATTTTTTGTAGAAAAAACAAATATAAAGTTATTATGGTAATGTCAGATGGATTACATTTACACAGCATCTAGTAACGGTCATTAGCTATCCTGTTTGTACCCGCAAGGTACACTTCTTCCGCTGGCATTGGCAAGGTACTGTCAAAGACGAAACTGAAAAGGTACATCTCGAGCCCATGTGATTGCACGCCGCAGTCACATGTCGTGATGTTACGTGCATTCGTGCCCCTAAACCAATCTGACTAGTCTGTACAGTAACCCCAAAAAATGTTTTTGTTCCCATGCATCGCGAGCGAAGAGAACCAAAAAGCATGGTTCCTGAGGCAGAGGAAACACTAGTGATCTGCACCGATCTGTCTGGGGGCAGAGGAACTATGCATGAGGAATAGTGAATGATCTTACCCTGAGCACCGGTGCTGCCTTGTCCGTGCCGTATCCGTTGCAGATCTGGTACTCCCCCTGCATCTGCTGGCCGACGGTGGTCATGAGGAACACGGACGCGTCGAAGTCCGACCACTTGGTGGGCTCGCCGTAGTCAGCGATCACCTCGCCGGTGGCGATCGCCTGCACGAAGTACCCGTTGGCCGCCTTGATCCGGACCCTGTTCTTGTCGAAGGGGCATCGCACGATCTGGAACGTCTCGGGGAGGCTGGGCGTGGTGGCGGTGGCGACGATGACGCCGTCGCTGGCGCCGATGCCCACGAACTGGTTGCCCGCCGTCCGGAAGTTGAACGTCGTCTCGTTCACCCTCCACAGCTGCATTGGTGTTTGTTAATTCGGCCGTTGGTTCGTTAACGCAAGCGGGTGAATGATCGACAAAGAAGCAGAGATGAACCGACCTTGAAGGTCTCCCACGCGGATGCCTGCGTCTTGTTGGCCACCACGGCGCCGCCGCCGCCCTGGTCGGCGGTGAGGTACGTCTTCCGCAGCGCCGACTTGAACTGCACCTGCGTGCCGTCCTGCAATGGGGGAGGAGGTCCGAATGAGACGAGCGAACAGAGCAGAGCAACTCATGACGCGACGACGAAGAAGAAACAGAGAAGCGTTCACTGACCAGGAGGTCCTTGTTGGGAATGCCTTCGAAGAGGGGTGGAAAGATCCAGCCCTCGGTGACGAGCCAGCCGCCGAGGCACGCCGCGCGCACGGGCAGGGCAGGGCTCGCGGGCGGCGCCTTCACCGCCTTCGTCCTGCCGCCGTCGGCGAGCGAGCAGAGCCACGCGGCGCACAGGAGGAGGAGGCACAGGCGCTTGACGACGACGCCGTCGCGGCGACCCATTGGCTTGAGTAGCAGCTGGTGTTCCCGCGGCGCAACGGCTTTGGTGGTGGCGTTCCCGCTCTCTTATATAAATAAAGCGTAATAATAACAATAATAATAGTGCCTGCAGTGAGTAGCGACGCCTGAAGTTAAGATTAGCACCGCGCCCGTGATCAAGAGAAGACGTCCTTGTCGGACGGCGACCGGATGTTCCTTCCTATTCCTTCCTTCCGTCAGCAAGCTACATACAGCATGCTTGCACTGCCGGGTAGGAAGCACATGTCGAGGAAAACTACTACATTATCCTTTTTGTTTCGTGTTTATGCATGAACTGAACTGGCAAATGTTTTCGGCCTAGGAGCAAAATTCTCCCCCGGATGGTTCTCAAGGAGAAACGACATTCAGGTGGCCACAGTCCGACCGACCTTTACAGACTGGCGGGCGGAGGACACAAAAGTGAAACGGCATCACTGTATTGCGCCAAGGTAGTACAGTACTACTAGCATGCGGGCGCCGCCGCCGAACGACGCCGCGGGCATGGAGCGGTTGGCGGTAGCGTGAAGGAAGAAGCGCCGAGCGCTTGGACGCTTCGATGGGCGCCGGCGCTCTCGTGACCGAAAAGAAGCGTCCGGTTCAGTGTCCAGTCCGGCCCCGTGTGCGAGTGGCACGCCACTCACGAGTCGAGTGAGCGAGTGGTCCACCCGCCGCGTCCTTGTCGCTCCCTCACGGATTGTGGCAACTCCCTCCCTCCGTTCATCACGAGACCGGCTTGCTGCGCGGGGCGGTCAGCAGATTTGTCCGGAGCACGACTGCTCTGCTGTCTCATCTCAAGTCTGGACGGAGGACGTCTGCGTCAATAATGCATTCGCGCATTTCCAGATTAATTAGGGAGTAACATTGTTCATTATCTATAGCAGTTTTTATTAGGTGATCGAGATTTTGCGATAAATTTGAAGGATGTTCGGGGTCAGATGATTAGATACAAGAATTTGGGACGTCTCAGAGAACTTTGATTCTCGAGGAGGTCGGTTTACCGTACGAACTGTAACAGAGAAACGAACGCCTAGGAAATGCTTCCCTCTACAGCTCTTCAATGGATCCTGCTACCCCCATAGTTCCAAATTACATTTCGGCAGAGTAAGAGAGACGGATAGAGATATAGATGTATTGAAAATAAAGAAAGGTGCATTACGTAGGATGCGAAGATGATAAGTAAATTAAAAAAACTGGATGTGTAGAATGAATATGGAACCGAGGGAGTAAGTATCACATGCGGCGTCTGCACATACTCTACAGTATTGTAGTTATCGCTATTATTGCTGCAATCAACAGAACAGGCCGCAACAATGGAAACGACTCTTCACATCACAAGCAGCATCCAAATGCCGACACCCACATTACCAGCTATCGCAATTGCGGCAAATGAGGAGGCAGGCCGCAGCAATAGAAACGACTCTTCACATCACCGATGGGCAGAGATTTTATATAATTTGGATTCGACCGAAAGTTCTTACAGAACACCTGACATTCTGCCCAGATCCACAAACACCACAGCAAATGAACAAGCATAATAAGAACTTCCTAATGTCTGGAATGCTTATGGCAGGACGACAAGCTGTGATAACATCATTCACTCGGGCACATTAACCAGCTCATACTCCACAAGGGACATATTGTTGTCTTCTTTCACAGTGAAAGTGGCAGGCTCAGTGACTTCAATGCGCCCCCACTTGTCCACTGCAAGTCTCATCGATCCTTTGAACACATCAATTTTGGCATTCCGCAAAATTGCTGTGGTTCCTGGCTTCAGTAGCTCCACTGCAGAATGAGGCACAATTAATACGTTATACATACAAAATTAAGTTGTAACTGAAATTAGTCTATAGCACATTATGGAACATGACATAACACAAAAATCATGTACTCAAGGGCAGTAACATTTGACATTAATGAAAGATTTCTGAAAAAAAAGATAGCCAATATATCACATAATGCTTGACCAATAAAGATTTGACTTTGGAACGGTACCATGAAAATGGAATCTGGAATGCTTATGGCAGGAACGACAAGCTGTGATAACATCATTCACTCGGGCACATTAACCAGCTCATACTCCACAAGGGACATATTGTTGTCTTCTTTCACAGTGAAAGTGGCAGGCTCAGTGACTTCAATGCGCCCCCACTTGTCCACTGCAAGTCTCATCGATCCTTTGAACACATCAATTTTGGCATTCCGCAAAATTGCTGTGGTTCCTGGCTTCAGTAGCTCCACTGCAGAATGAGGCACAATTAATACGTTATACATACAAAATTAAGTTGTAACTGAAATTAGTCTATAGCACATTATGGAACATGACATAACACAAAAATCATGTACTCAAGGGCAGTAACATTTGACATTAATGAAAGATTTCTGAAAAAAAAGATAGCCAATATATCACATAATGCTTGACCAATAAAGATTTGACTTTGGAACGGTACCATGAAAATGGAAGACTACATCACGTAATGTTTGTGTTGATTTATATAGCTTATCTCTATGTGAATCTTATGCCCCTTTGCATGCCAGTTCCCTTTCCACATTGCGGCCCCTGCCACCATTCACTAGTCCAGTTCACATTATCCGCACATCCCATTTCCTCTATTGTTCGAAAATAAAAGGCATTCCCTTTCTTCTTCCTCTCCCAATACAGGAGATGTGCGATAAATATCACAACCCCTCAAGAAAAATCCTTGCCTGGATAAAAGCCTAGCCGCCAACACATTAGCTGTGGTATATGATTATATGAATAGCAATAGATATGATCATAGTAGTTACATTTACTAAAGAACCAGTTTCACAGGTACCATCATATGAAATACCAGAGTAATAGGAACAATCAGCATTCTCATCCTACGCTCAACAAGAATGACGAACATATAATTCTGTTGAGATAGCTTATCCTAATTAACAATAGGTGCAACAAATGTAAAGGAAAATGCAGTGCCTCTGATCTACAATAACGGTTTAGTTTCCTGTCGGTTCACATTGGTCATCCAGCGAAATGAAAAGTGTAGTTGTCATAGTATCCTTTTGCTATACAAATATCAGTATAATAATGCATTAAAACTTACAAGGTGCTTTAGCAGTTGTGTTATGCCACTTTGTACATGCAAGCATTGTCCAATGGTACAATGCGACTAACTAGTCCTTACATTTGGATCACAGACACTAGTAGAAATGAACCACCATAATCGCCAGGCTGTAATTTAAGAAAGCATGTTCCATATGGATGTTGTAAAAGGTTAGTTGAGTTTTACCCTTGAAATATAGAATTCATGGCCAAATACTAGTTGTAGTTGGACAGCTGACCAGATTGCACAGGAAGAAATCAAATCACACAAAAGATCTTATAGTTGTAATTTGGAAGCTAAATTACACCGATATGGATGTGTATCAGTGCTAAAGCATTTTTCACAGATATGCTTAGTAGTTAAAAAAAATACAATAATGAGACAAGAGAAAAAGCTGATGCAAGCACCCTGTGACATCCATTGTTTATCATGCATGTTCCTTTTTGACTTTTTTTGGCCAGAGCTTCTAAAACGCCTCTCAAATGGGGACCTCATTCGAGGTGTGGAAGCTTTGCTGTGAATAATGCATAATGAAGCCTGGTCATGAACGCGCAGCCTCAATGCCTGCTATTGCAAGACATTGACAAAGAGAAGCGGACGAACAAGGAGACTACAGTAACTTACAACCTGGAGCTCACTCAAACTTCTAATGACTAATGAGGTATAACTTCACCATGTTTCACCATAACTTTCTATTTTTGTGCTTATGCCTGTGTAGGCTAGATTTTATCGTAAAACGTAGTCTAGATACATCTTTTGGTATGTTCCCTTTTCTAGCTGCAGCGACTAGAAAACCCAGCTGCTGATTGCCTTTGATGTAAGACTATGAATTATGCTTCTGTTACCAATGGTAATGGAAAGGACCAAAGAGGCAACACCCATGTCAGAAAAGAAAGACAAATAACCAACAAATTATGGGCTAGTTCATGGCATGTGAAGGCACCACTACACGTTTGCACGCGAACGCTAGCTAGCTCTAAATCCCCTCCAATTGTTGATTTCTCTCCATGTCCCCACAAATCTGATTGCTGATGGCAGGGAGAAATCACTGCTCAGGAGATGATCCATCATTGGTTAAAGAAAACACGGATATAACTAGACCTATTCAACAGCATCACATGCTGTCAGTGTGAAGAGCAGGTACAAGGATGGTAGTGGGTGTGTGATAGCAAATCTGTATCTAGGCGATTGACTTAGTGAACTCTTCCTACATTCTAGGGCCGGGGCATATAGAACAAGGGTACCAATTTATCATCACTGACATGACATCCATTGTTTCCTTGCTTCGCTATTACATCTAAAGTTACATGATGGAATCCTTCCACATAGGATTCTGAACAACTGCCAGTTCCTTGGCAGCTCCAAATTAACCAATAACATTTGACTTTGTAATCTCAACTAGTTTATCAAGTTGGCAAGGTCAACTGACAGATCAAATCAACTCCGGACAGTTCAATCCGGCCTTCGATCATATAACGAGGAAAAAAATGCAGGATAAGTTCAGATCTGATAATAACCAACACTCAGGGTATGGTAATAGCCACGATAGTCCAGATCTGATAACTGATGAGCCTTACTGCTTGACTACGGGTAGCTATATTTGGTAATATAATCAAAAGGTACCTCGCCAATGTAAAAATGTGACGTTAATGTGATAAGGTTGCTGAATTGTTACCACCAAATGAATGCCATATATATAGATTAATGATTCATATTGCCACCAATCTGACAAAAAATCTGTGGGAAGTCATTTGTTATATCATAAATAGAGAGCTACCTCGACCTAGCAAATGCTGAAATAAGAGTGCATTAAAGAAGGGGCCAGCTAATTCTCGCGTCCGTGCAAGTGTCTTCCTACAATATCTCTGCCAAATTGGGTGCAACGTATATCCAAAACAAAATCTGATATAAAAAGTCACGATGCATGATGTCCCTGAACTCACGAATTAACCACGCCCACTAACAATTAAACATCAGGAGAAAAAGAAAAGAAGGAAGCGAAGCCAAAGCGACTGTCACCTTGCTCGTTGCGGGCGGTGAAGAGGATGGTGCCGGTCTCATCGCCGACGAGGCACTCCGCGATGCGGGTAGGGCGGGAGCTGGCCACGGCAGCCGGGGCGGCGCTGGCGCGGCCACGGGCGAGGACGGGGGCGGAACTGACGACCTTGACGGTGAGGGTGTGGCGGTCGTTCCCTGGGCTGAGCTTGTCGACCTTGGTGAAGACCGGCTTCCTCAGCGCCGGCTTCTCGGTTCCCTTCGATGCCGTCGCCATGTCCGCCGCAAAAATCGCCGGATCGGGGAGGAGGTGGTTGTTGTGGTAAACCCTAATGCGGGGGATTAGCGGCCAGCAAGAGGAGAGAATAGGAGATTGGGAAAGATGAGTTCGATCTTGTAATACCCTCCGGAGATGCGGTGGGCCCAGAGAGAATGGGGCCTTTTAAGCCCGTTGGGCCCACTGAGGCTCCGAGTCCAGTCCTTATTCTTTTGAATTTCAGAAAAATTTTACAAACAAGGTTTCGAAACCAATCCCAAAAACTTTCAAAATTTACATAATACTACTTTGTTCAAAATACATTTTATCCTTTACTTTTATAGTACCCCAACTTTGACCAATAATGTATTATTCTACAAACCCCTGTAAAAGCTCATATAAGTTTGTTTTCGAAGACACCTCGGAAAGCCACATCAATTTTGGGTGCTAGTGTTACTTGCACCTTTATACATTCATAAGATTCAAAGTATACCCTATAAAAATTGTTGTAGTACACTAGTATTGTTTCATGTCCACAGTACTCTTAGGTTGCATCTTGCTAGAATTCCTCTAAATTGCTACGAAGGAAGACATTTCATATAAATTCATATTTAGGATCTAAGAGCATATTCCTTTGTTCGAAAATACTTCACAGGAACACACAAATCTTGTGGTACCATCTCTGCTTTATGTAATTAAATGTTTTGAAAAGTATAATTGGTCAAATTTGGACAAGAAGATCAAAGTCGTGGGGTACTATGAAAAAAATGAAGGGTCATTTAATTAGCATATGTTGCTTCTAAATGTTTCCAGGTAGAAATTTTATTTCCAACGTCCTACAGAAATTTTACCAAAAACTTATATGCTTCCTCACGTGGTATTTCAATGACAAGACATCAGCCTGTCTGCTCTTTTGCGCAAGCATCGAAACATTATTCATTTTTCCCCTTGTATACAGTGATCTGAACAACGGAAATAAAAAGGAAAAGAGAAGGCTGATATATCGTTGTTTTGCTTTTTTGGGGTCTCCGCTGATATCGTTCTTTGCAGTTTCATCACAATCATCAATACAAAAATAGCTATGTTTCTGCTTGTTGAGTTGAGCATAACACGGACACTGCTGAAATTATTTCCTCGTCAGCAAAAAGTTCATCGTCTCTCTTTAGATGTAAGGAACTGGAATCCTATCTGGGCCAGAATTAATATCAGGCTCCGAGTCCAGTCCTTATTCTTTTGAATTTCAGAAAAATTTTACAAACAAGGTTTCGAAACCAATCCCAAAAACTTTCAAAATTTACATAATACTACTTTGTTCAAAATACATTTTATCCTTTACTTTTATAGTACCCCAACTTTGACCAATAATGTATTATTCTACAAACCCCTGTAAAAGCTCATATAAGTTTGTTTTCGAAGACACCTCGGAAAGCCACATCAATTTTGGGTGCTAGTGTTACTTGCACCTTTATACATTCATAAGATTCAAAGTATACCCTATAAAAATTGTTGTAGTACACTAGTATTGTTTCATGTCCACAGTACTCTTAGGTTGCATCTTGCTAGAATTCCTCTAAATTGCTACGAAGGAAGACATTTCATATAAATTCATATTTAGGATCTAAGAGCATATTCCTTTGTTCGAAAATACTTCACAGGAACACACAAATCTTGTGGTACCATCTCTGCTTTATGTAATTAAATGTTTTGAAAAGTATAATTGGTCAAATTTGGACAAGAAGATCAAAGTCGTGGGGTACTATGAAAAAAATGAAGGGTCATTTAATTAGCATATGTTGCTTCTAAATGTTTCCAGGTAGAAATTTTATTTCCAACGTCCTACAGAAATTTTACCAAAAACTTATATGCTTCCTCACGTGGTATTTCAATGACAAGACATCAGCCTGTCTGCTCTTTTGCGCAAGCATCGAAACATTATTCATTTTTCCCCTTGTATACAGTGATCTGAACAACGGAAATAAAAAGGAAAAGAGAAGGCTGATATATCGTTGTTTTGCTTTTTTGGGGTCTCCGCTGATATCGTTCTTTGCAGTTTCATCACAATCATCAATACAAAAATAGCTATGTTTCTGCTTGTTGAGTTGAGCATAACACGGACACTGCTGAAATTATTTCCTCGTCAGCAAAAAGTTCATCGTCTCTCTTTAGATGTAAGGAACTGGAATCCTATCTGGGCCAGAATTAATATCACGCCGGAGCAAATCATACACGGCCAGACTTATTTTCCCAACTTGTCCTGCATCATGAACATGCACGAGTCAGTTAGATCCCTATAGCATCATTAAAATCAAAGTGCAAGTTCATTTAATCAATACTGTAATTTTGAACTAGTAGCATTACCATCGCCAACCGGCTGTCCATCCCACTCAACAACAGGCAGCACCGGAAGCCCACTGGCCAGGAACATCATCTCTGCGCAATGTCTGGCCTCATCAACAGAAATTCTTGCAGCCTTGACACTTTTCAGAAGCCCAGTTTCAACCAACTTCGGCGCCAACGCGAGCACCCGCTTCGCCGTGCATCCGCTGAGGATCTTGTCGAAAGCAGGCAGCACCAGCTCGCCGGATTTGGTGACAAATGCCACGTTCATCATCGGTCCCTCGGCGACGTACCCCTCCTCATCGACCCACACCGATGCGTACGCACCTCGCTCTTCTGCCTCCATCATGGCCAGCACATTTGGAAGGTAGTTCACGCTCTTCATGCCTGCGAAAAATGGATGTTTCATTGGCACAGTGGTTGTGATCGCTTTGACGCCCTCCCTGGGTTGAAGATGGCTGGAGGAGGTGGCGGTGGCGGGGATGACGGTGGGCCCAGAGAGAATGGGGCCTTTTAAGCCCGTTGGGCCCACTGAGGCTCCGAGTCCAGTCCTTATTCTTTTGAATTTCAGAAAAATTTTACAAACAAGGTTTCGAAACCAATCCCAAAAACTTTCAAAATTTACATAATACTACTTTGTTCAAAATACATTTTATCCTTTACTTTTATAGTACCCCAACTTTGACCAATAATGTATTATTCTACAAACCCCTGTAAAAGCTCATATAAGTTTGTTTTCGAAGACACCTCGGAAAGCCACATCAATTTTGGGTGCTAGTGTTACTTGCACCTTTATACATTCATAAGATTCAAAGTATACCCTATAAAAATTGTTGTAGTACACTAGTATTGTTTCATGTCCACAGTACTCTTAGGTTGCATCTTGCTAGAATTCCTCTAAATTGCTACGAAGGAAGACATTTCATATAAATTCATATTTAGGATCTAAGAGCATATTCCTTTGTTCGAAAATACTTCACAGGAACACACAAATCTTGTGGTACCATCTCTGCTTTATGTAATTAAATGTTTTGAAAAGTATAATTGGTCAAATTTGGACAAGAAGATCAAAGTCGTGGGGTACTATGAAAAAAATGAAGGGTCATTTAATTAGCATATGTTGCTTCTAAATGTTTCCAGGTAGAAATTTTATTTCCAACGTCCTACAGAAATTTTACCAAAAACTTATATGCTTCCTCACGTGGTATTTCAATGACAAGACATCAGCCTGTCTGCTCTTTTGCGCAAGCATCGAAACATTATTCATTTTTCCCCTTGTATACAGTGATCTGAACAACGGAAATAAAAAGGAAAAGAGAAGGCTGATATATCGTTGTTTTGCTTTTTTGGGGTCTCCGCTGATATCGTTCTTTGCAGTTTCATCACAATCATCAATACAAAAATAGCTATGTTTCTGCTTGTTGAGTTGAGCATAACACGGACACTGCTGAAATTATTTCCTCGTCAGCAAAAAGTTCATCGTCTCTCTTTAGATGTAAGGAACTGGAATCCTATCTGGGCCAGAATTAATATCACGCCGGAGCAAATCATACACGGCCAGACTTATTTTCCCAACTTGTCCTGCATCATGAACATGCACGAGTCAGTTAGATCCCTATAGCATCATTAAAATCAAAGTGCAAGTTCATTTAATCAATACTGTAATTTTGAACTAGTAGCATTACCATCGCCAACCGGCTGTCCATCCCACTCAACAACAGGCAGCACCGGAAGCCCACTGGCCAGGAACATCATCTCTGCGCAATGTCTGGCCTCATCAACAGAAATTCTTGCAGCCTTGACACTTTTCAGAAGCCCAGTTTCAACCAACTTCGGCGCCAACGCGAGCACCCGCTTCGCCGTGCATCCGCTGAGGATCTTGTCGAAAGCAGGCAGCACCAGCTCGCCGGATTTGGTGACAAATGCCACGTTCATCATCGGTCCCTCGGCGACGTACCCCTCCTCATCGACCCACACCGATGCGTACGCACCTCGCTCTTCTGCCTCCATCATGGCCAGCACATTTGGAAGGTAGTTCACGCTCTTCATGCCTGCGAAAAATGGATGTTTCATTGGCACAGTGGT
Source organism: Eragrostis tef (assembly GCA_000970635.1). NCBI lineage: Eukaryota > Viridiplantae > Streptophyta > Magnoliopsida > Poales > Poaceae > Eragrostis > Eragrostis tef. The sequence continues at coordinate 34,342 of LAPY01002454.1, forward strand.
TGTGATCGCTTTGACGCCCTCCCTGGGTTGAAGATGGCTGGAGGAGGTGGCGGTGGCGGTGATGACGGCATAGAATGCAGGCTCTGTGCAGCCCTTTGGTGAGAGCATGAAATCGCCCGGGCCGGCGGTCAGCCAATACTTGATCGAGCCGTTCTTGCATCCGGAGGCTGCAGTCATCTGGATCAGAATGGTGCGTAGCGTCTCGCGCGGAAACGGCGAGTCGATCTTTGCTTTGGATGCAGATAGTAGCAGCCGGTCCAGATGTGAATTCAGTTCGTACAGGCATCTGCTCAGAGAAGCAGCATCATATTCAGAGAGCGTACGGTATCATACTTTGAATGAAACTCAGGACGAAATACATACCCATCTGAAATCGTCGCAGTGTCGAAGATGCCATGTCCTCTGTGAACCATGTGATCGTCAATAGGAATGACCATCATACATGGATCAAGTATGATGCCACCAATGACACTGGAGTACATGGCTGGGTATTTTTGTTTGGTGGATTTCCATTTCTCTTGAAGCTTTTGGAGTACCTGAAAATATTCAGAGTCAGATAATCCGCCCAGGCACTTCATCTTTCCTTTTATGAACTGTACTTCGAACCTCTCTCAAATCCAAATAATATCTGCTTAATCGCAGACACAGCGTGCCGATAAAATTTCGTAAACGAAAATTGACGTTTTCTGAAACATTCTGAACTACATCACTATGTGTGACTCATGGTGACTGTATACTGCGACTTCAAATTCATCCAATGTCCAAACAGGGAACCAAGCATCGTTATCACATCAACAAGATGATGAGAAAGAATGTACCAGTCTTTTGCAGCACAGAATTTACGGATATGCAGACAAAATAAAAGACAAACATTGCAAAAGGTAAACATCAGGCAATTGAGTTCACCTGGGAGCCTGACGCATACACCGGAACCTGGCCATCCTCTCCTGAAACCAATAAAGTAAAACACAGACGCAATTAATTCATACATCATCCTCTCTTGAGAAAATAAGAATTTGCAGATGCAAACCTCTCATCCTGTCCATCACCCCGGCAAGGCAAATGAAGCTGGTACTTGCCGAAACAGAGGACGCGTTCTGCTTTGGCTTTGCAATCTCTGGTCAGAGTCAAAACCTAGGGGCTGCCGTGGAGGGCGCCGGAGTTTTAGCGGGAACAGAAACAAGAAGCCGGCCAGATCTCGACGGCGCTACTGATTTTCTATTCGGCAGCGATCCATGCCGTGGCCGCCGAACTCGTGGGCGCGGCGCGCAGGGAACAGGGGCACCCGACGTGTCATCTAGAAAATCTTGGCCCGTCGTTTCGAGGGGCTCTACGTGGGGCACACGTGTCAACTCGTTAGTAAAATGCTCAGGTTCCTTTGGCATGGGGGATAGCAGGAGGCTAATCAGTACTGTAATCACTAATCACCAAGGTCCCTCTGCCCTCGATTTTATTTTGAAATGAAAATAGTTCCGTAAACTATATTTTGAGTGATACAATAGTTGGTAGTACTATGTTTCGAGGTCGAAATAAGGTTATTGTTCTGGTGGTCAATCTGGAACGTACCAATTCCAAATAAAATTTATTTGAGTAGTGGTTCAATCGTTGGATCATTCCGAATGTCATACTACAAGCTGAGTAAATTTGATAAAACTACAACTATCTGTGTTATTACTATTTTGATAGTTTAATAAAATTACAACTTTTATGCATTGTCCCACACGCCAGCCTTACAAGGAGTTATGCTCTAAAACTGAGATGAGGTTGAAAAGTTGTATTTTTTCGAAGCATATAGTCAAAATTGTTGTAGGTTTCTAAATCTAAATAAAAAACTATAACTTTATGATACAAGGTCACAAATAGTTGTGATTTTACGAAATCTACTCCTTTAAATTTGATATTTATGGCAGCTAATATTTTGGGATGTCCTGGTAATTCAACTGTCTTTTAGGTAGTTATTTCTGAAATTATCCAGAAATTAATTTAACATGACTTTTTTTTTAGAATTGACTTAGTTATACGGAGTGTATGTCTTTTTTTGCAAGTGTATGTATTCTAATGTTCTAACTTTGCGTGAAAAATTTATGGATTGACTCTGGCTCCTAACTGAGTTAGATATCTTGCTAAGTAGAAAGGGACCAAGTATCACCTACTAGAGCCTCGACAAGGCCTAAACCTAAGTGGGAAAATGAGGTATTAAATTTGAGTAAAGTTCATGGTTGGTCTTTAAACTTGTCTTGTTGTGTTTTTTTTTCAAAGAGAACTTGTCTTGTTGTGTTAATTAGATTTATATATTCTCGAATTGCAGACTTGACTCCTTAAACTTAGTTTCAGGTGTCATTTAAGTCCCTAAACACTCAAAATGCAAATCTAAGTCCCTATACTTTGCTTCGGGTGTCATGTAGGTCCTACACTTGTCCGTATTATTTTCTCATGTCGTTTATTAATATTCTATACACACATTTTTTTCCTCAAATGTTCAGATAAAGTGTGCATCATTACATTAATTAAGAAGAGAAACAAAGTACATGACTCAAGGTAATTAGCCCTTTCCTAGACTACAATATCTAAAGAAAACACACCCAAAACACAGTCAGGCGAGACACTACACAAATAACATGGCTAACTAATTATGTAACTAGGGGTGGAAACGGATCGAATACGGACTAGATAGTGCATTTTTCACATCCATATCCATATTTGTTTACAAATATGGATACAAATACGAATGTTTTCGAATACGAATACGGATCGAATATTAAACTAATGCGAATACAAAAGCGGATGTCACTATAATTCAGACGGATACGGATACATCTAGATTTCTATGTTGTTAAGACAACTACTACATTTTTCCTCTCTAAAATATGTTTAGTAACATTATTTTACATGGTCCACACTAGTTCACATCAAAATTGACTTAATTTAATAATATTTTTGATATAATATATTGATATATTTAAGATATAAGTAGCAGATACGAATACAAATACGGATATATCGAATATTTGATGCCAAAACCTCAAACCATATCCACATCCATATTTTCTAATCGAATTCGAACAC
>LAPY01002454.1:54650-81134 GCA_000970635.1 Eragrostis tef
CGGGCCGCGCGGCCTTCCCTCCCATTCTTCCCCTGCACGGAGGTGGCGGCACAAAGACGACTCTCGGAGGTGGCTATAACGGCGCCTCCCCTGCCCTTCTCCCCGGCGCAGATAGACCTCGAGCTCCGGATGAATCCATCGCTGCCTCCCCTCCTCTCTTCCCCTGCATGGCGAGGCGGCTCCGGAGTAGCACAGCGACGCGGCGGCGTATCGACGACGCGCTAGGGTTCCGGTGGCTGATCTGGCGGCTGCAGCGCGATGGGCCGATCAGGGCCTGCAACGGCCCAGATGTCTTTTTTTTTATAAATTCTTTATTCTGCCTTGCGGTGGCGGACGAAGGCGCCCGTCACTGCCATTTTCTTTTTCTAGTGGCGCAAGCGCAATATCGGGCGCTTTGTCCGCCACCATTGGCTGTAAATGCCCGTCACTGAAGGGCCTAATTGTACTAGTGTATAAAGCTAGTTACGCTGCTGATTTTTAATGTCATCCTTAATTGCTATCTCATGTCGTGAAGATTGGGCCACCCTTGGGGTTTGTCTGGACGATAACCCCAACAAAGTTGCAAAATGATGAATGTTGGCATCAACTTGTTAATCCCGGCCTTTTACGTCTGCATTTCTACGTCGTCATCTCATCAACACAGACAGCTTAGAAATTTGTACGGCCCACAACTGCACACGTCCATCTAAAAAGAAAAGAAGAAAAAAGAAGAAGGAAAAAAAAGCCAACTCCATCCTAGCGGACGCACTCGCGGGAGTCAGCGAAAGGGCAAATGGATGGATCACTTGGCCGCCCAGCACTGGGTGCCGGCGTTGAAGACGCCGGGCGTGGCGTTCCCCGGCGGCGGGAACCAGAGCCAGCAGTCGTACTTGTAGAAGAAGACCTGCTGGGCGAACCACACCTTGTACAGGAGCGTCAGCGTGACGCTCAGCCTCAGGTGCACCGTCCCCGCCGCGCGCTCCCGCTCCAGCTCCGCCGCCACGCCGGAGTCCACCGCCACCGTGCCGTGGAATGAAGGGTGCAACACCTGCATGCGCGTGCATTGCATTGATCGGTCATATTAGTGTGTTTCATCAAGAACATAATTGGCGATTCAGCTCTTTTCAAAAGTAGCACGAATCTTAAAGCAGCGATAGTTAAATTATTCTTAAAACTGCGTCGGGCGGTCGGGCCTGTCCAGCCTTGGCCCGATCCATAACCCAGAGCTCTGAGCCGGCAAAATCGGATCGCACTCCTCCTTTCATTTCTTCCGCCGGTAGGTTCCTCTTCCGCGGCGACGGTTTGCGTAGAAAGCTAATCGTGATTCCTGCCAGGTGACGAGAGGCCGCCAATCGGGACCCTTCTCTGCGGTGGTCGTGTGCGGGTGCGTTAAGATAACCCGTGGGTTGCGGCACGCATCATCATCGTCTGCGGTGGCCAGTGGGCTCCTTCACCCGACGGTGCCAACAAGACGACACTGCAGTTACCCATTGCAACTGAAGCCGACTGAATCTGATGGATGGCAATAAGCAGAACAACAACAAAGCTAATGCAAACAAATATCAGTCCATTAGACTCTTCACATCGATCTTCAGATTGGGAAATCCTAAATCATGTTCGATCGAAGGGCAAAGACAAAGAACCAAAAATACATGTCATGAACTAGATCGATGAACAAGATCAGTTCTCTGTACGTAATGGATGCACAGCCACACGGCGTAGAGGTGGTGATCCAAGCACGGCGAGGTCCTCCACGCCCTTCGCATGCAGCCGCAACGTCTCCCGTGCCCGCTCACTGGTCCTTTAGCTGTACCGCTCCACACCATCTCCTCCTTCACCACCGCCGCCGTGTGCGTCTCCATCGACGACCATGTGCCACCAGCTTGTGGCCGGTCCGGCGCCGTTCATTTTTTTTTTCACAGCCCGGGGTCAGCGAGGACGACGACGACTATACGCGAGAATCCAACCGTCTGCCCGGCTCGGGCTGGTCTGGGCTTTGGATCGAGCCAGGATTTGGGTTCGGGAATTATTGGAAAAAACAAAACTATTGGCAGGCTGCTTTAAGATTCGTTCTACTTTTGAAAAGAGCTCCACCGGAGCAGTTCTCACCATGTATATGGAGATTTAATTAGTGATAAACATTGTCAGTATTAATTCTTATCATTCAAACTGTATGGTGCGTTTCCTGTGTGATACTACTTGTTATTCATTTGAGCAGATGAAAATCTGCAAAAGTGTAATTAAAAACATAATCGTGGCGGAAGAAGATACGTACGGTTGTGTTCTTGGGGCCCTGGCGGAACGGCGCCGGCAGCGAGTCGTCGGCGGGCCCCAGCCCGGGGGCGGATACGACGTACGGTTGTGTTCTTGGGGCCCTGGCGGAAAGGCGCCGGCAGCGAGTCGTCGGCGGGGCCGAGCCTGGTGCCGTTGTAGAAGGCGGTGGCGCCGACGTCGAGGTACCGGACGCTGAGGTGCCTGTGCGAGTTGCGGAAGCTCAGGTCCGCGGCGAGGCCGTACCGGAGGAGGCTGGTCGGTCGGCCGGTGTCCGTGGCGTTGTTGTTGGCCACCGTCGGCGCCGGCGGGGAAGGCCGGGGGGAGGCGGTGAGCACGGCGGAGTCGACGCGGGGGTGGAAGTGGTCGGGTCTGTAGAGGACCCAGAGGAACAGGACGGTGAGGCTAAGCGACGTCCAGAACTCCACGCACAGCCACGCGTACATCGCCAGGTGCTTGCAGGACCAGACGCAGCACCTGTGCAACTTCGGGCAGAGGCAGCAGAACACCATTGCAGCGCCAAAACATTTGCTTCCGCAACTCGCAAACTCCAGTGAATTGATCTGTATACTTATCATTGCATCGCTGGAGGCAACAACTGTTAACGGATTAAGACACTCGGACCTTAATTTAATTATACTTATTGTTTGTGAGAACCAATTTTTTTTAATTTGCTGTCGAGGGAAATGTATTTATACAAACCTTGAGTCTTGACCAAGTCTCGGAACGTTGTCCTTGGCGACATGACTCTTCAGTCTCTATTAATTACTGTTTAGTCAAGAGCATAAACATTACACTGTTTAGTAATGATAAAGTACAAGGTCAACTTGTTCAACATGACAAAGAACTAGTTATTATAATCATAGCCCAATCTCACATCGAATAAAATGAATACTTAGGAATGTCTTAACTAGTACTCGACTGTTAACATGGCAACAATTAACTTGTTCAATCTACCTTTTTTTTGATGAAATTGTTCAATCTACCGTTAGTTAGTACTCAATTCGTTTTCTTTTTTGAACAATGATTTGTACTCCATTCATCAAATATTTAGGAATGTTTTTTTTGAAAGGAATATTTAGGAATGTTTCCACTTGCAGTTTATCGAAGAGTATACCAACAAACGAGACTAGACATCAACATGGCTAGAACTAAGTATCACTCTAATCGTAGCCTTATCTGTCAGTATGCAATTAAGCACCCTACATCGAATAAAAACAATTTGTTGGCTTGGTATTGTGGAACATATATAGGAACGCATTGCCGCGTAAAACTAATCAATTAATCACTGTGGACCTGATCAACACGTCAGCCTCCAACTAACGAAAGACCAACTAATGGCGAACAATTAATCATGCTATGTTTCATCGTTTAATGAATGGAATACATGCCAAGCACCTTCTAACTAAAGCAGCAATTATAACTTGGAGGTCTGCTGAAATTAGTGGCACAACCGAAATCTAGCTAAGCACAACCGAAAGATATGCGACCCGCTCGGCAGGAGGAGACCAGGTACCAGTGGTGGAAGCGCAAATCCGGCCACTGCATGTGCAGGATGATCATCTACTTCATCGGCTCCAATGTGTGCGTCTTCCTCCTCTGGCTCATCCTCTTCCGTCCCTACTCGGTCCACCCGCGCGTCGACTCCGCCGCGCTCGCCGCCTTCAACCTCACCCTCAACGACCCTCCCAGCAGGGGCATCAGTCTGCGCTACGACCTCACACTCAACCTGACCTTCTTCACCGACAAGTCCCCACTCAACGAGACCTTCCTCAAGGACCAGTTCGACTACGGCATCAGCTTCGACCACCTCACCGTGGGGCTGTATTACCACGGCGTCAAGATCGGGCCCTCCAATGACACGTTCCCGAGCTTCTACCAGCTGCCGCAGCAGCAGCACACGCTGCAGCCGAAGCTGCAGGGGCAGGCCAGCAACGTGAGCTCCGCGGTGGCGGAGGCGTTCGCGAGGGAGCGATCGGATGGGTGGTTCAATGTTGATGTCAGGGTCAGGACCACGCTCACCTACAGGTCATGGCCGTACAGGGAGACTTACTACTACGAGTACGACTGCCTCCTGCGTTTCAGAGCGCCGCCGGGCAACGGGACATCGTCGGTGACAGGAGGTGTCACGTGCGGCGTCGCAAATTGACGGAAGTCGCCACCACCATATTCGTAGGTGAATCGTAGGTTGTTGTGTTCTCTTGTAATACCCTAATTTTATAAAGGTAGGGTACGGTGTGTGTGTGTCATAAAGATGAGTACTAGTGCGTGTTTATGAGTATTTGTGTCTGTATTTTTTTCGAACAATTCAACGGATTGAAATCCTTGCCATATTTCATTCGAAGGGCGCAAGAAGCGCAAAGTCAGTAAAAACATTCTTCACATATATACAATGTGCTGCCCACTTGTTGGTGGAGGGGACCTAGGAAATAAATTTCAGTGAAAATTCACCAAAATATCTGACATTTCTTCTTTTTCAATGGGGTAAAAAAAAAGGTCAAAATGAACGATACCAACGAAATTCGGCCCTTAACCACCTTAAAGAGTCCAAATTGTCCTGTTTACATATACAATCGTGATGTTTTATAAATTTGAGACAGTTTCTTGTGAAATCATGTCAAAACTTTTAAAAATATTAAATTTTGTTTGTCGAAATTTCATGTTTTTTGGTGACCTTCGAAATTCTTTTTTGTTCTCGAAATATTTTTCCTAAGAGGGACTCAGGGGAGAAGAAACAAGTGAGGCTGTAGAGAAGCAAAAAATAATTAGAGGTAAATGTAACACCCCGTGCACATAAGCCCGAAAGATTTCTTTCCAAAACAGCACTATACGAAACATGCAGTGATCCAGAAAAGGCAGATATGACACCCTCCGATAACAACTGAAACATAACCTGACCGAAACAACTGAGTTTTCCGCATACTATTTTTGCACCTCTCGATCGATCGAGCTAAACTCCCTCCCGACCTATCACCCCTTTCTGTTTCTTCCTTGACAACAAACACTGCGGAACCCATGGAAGGTTTGAACTAGCTCGATCGATCGCCATGGACGCGAACATCGGAGATCCCCGGTTCGCGCCGTCAGTGGAGCGGGCGTTCGAGGTCCAGCCGCTTCCAGGGTTCTGGCGGCAGGTGACGCCGCGAGCGATGCTCGTCTCGTCGCTGCTAGCGGTCCTCTTCTGCTTCGTCGCGCTGCGCATTTACATGACCGCCGGCCTCGTGCCGTCGTTCAACATGCCTGCCACCGTCCTAAGCTTCTTCTTCCTCAAATGGGCCGTCAAACTGATCAACAGCTGCGGCATGGCCACGCTACCGTTCACGCGCCAGGAGAACATCTTCGTCCTCACTGTCGTCAATACCTGCATTTACATGGGCCTCACAGGTATTCCGATCCACAACTGCAGTCAATCGCAGATACACTGCATGTGGGAAATTTTCTTGATTTCGATCGTGAGGATTTGATCTGTTTTATGCAACATTTTACACGAATTCCACTAACCAAATAGTCGTTGCTAGGAATGGTTGGTTCTTTAGTAATAGACTTGAAAATGGATAACAATAAGGTTTGGACTGTTTGCTTTGGTTTCACGTTGTTTTGCAACTTCTATGAGTGATGTAATGTATATACATTGGTCGATGCAGAGTGAGGAATATACAAATATATTACTCCCTTCATTTCAAAATATAAGCAGTTTTTGACTTTCATACATTATCGTTTCACCGCTTGTCTTATTCAGACAAAATATAAAAATATTATTTATTTTGTTATAATTTATTTATCATTAGATATACTTTAAGCTTGACTTAATTGTTTCTATATATTCATAAAAAATTGAATAAGACAAACAGTCAAACGCGATCTCTGAAAGTCAACAACTGCTTATATTTTGAAAGAGATGGAGTATTATTTTTAAAAACAAAAGCCACTTCCCATTTGTATGACATGCACATGACCATTTCTTGCCCTTCCTCCAGGTGGCTTCGCAAACTGTATAATTGCAATGAGTACTTCAGTAGCACAAACACTTGTTGATCATCCAAGTAAAACGGATACTGTTGACAATTTGGACATACGGAAACATATGCTATTTCTCTTGCTTAATGGTGTCGCTGCAGTATTGGTCAGTGTACCGTTCATGCAGGTAGGCTTTCCCTATATTTGATCACTCCATTCTGTAACACTCTCCGTGAAGCCCGAAATATGTCTTCATCGAGTTCGTTCTTTTATTTACCATGAATCCGCCATTCACATATCATTGAAGGCAGAGGCAACATTTGAATAATTCAATCTATAGAAAAAAATGAAGAACAAATTAATATTGTTCTCTGTATACTTTATAAGATTGCATAGTGAAAAGATTTTTTTTTTCAAAAAGGAGTATTTTATCGTCCTTGAGTGGTAGCAAATTTAAACCTTGGGTGGTATCAAATTTTGGTACATGTGGCATCATTTTTATTAATACCACTTGGTGATGCCATAAGGTCCCCCTCCAAGGATGATAAAAATGCCCTTCATAATAATATTTGACTATGATGAAATGAATATATATAGAACATATTCGACACATCTATAATTGTCCTGTTGCATCTTTTACTAATATTTTCCTGGTAAGAATAAATAATTTTTTTAATCTCGCTGCAGATCATGCTTATTGACTACAAATTGTTATTCCCATCAGGAACCGTTCAGGCGGAACTTATTACCAGCTTTCACACCCCTGAAGGAACTTATGTAGCAAAGTGAGAAAATATTACCTTTCTTTCTTTCAAAATATTATATTTTGTAGTGAAATTTGTTAAAAAATTGTTTCTTTTTGAGACTATGTACTAACATTCATCATCAAACAGGCTCCAGGTTGCGACTCTCCTTAAAACATCCATTGGTAGCTTTTCTTGGTCCAGTTTTCAATGGTTCTACTCGGCAGGCAGCGATTGTGGATTTGAAGCCTTTCCTACTTTTGGACTGAAGTTATTTGCGCGAAAGTAAGTAATATATGTTTCCACAGATATGTACATACATTAATGTTCGGATTTAGGTTTTAATTTTTTTCATCTTTCAATCCAAATATATGTCAAATGAGTTAATTAACAGAGTTAAAGTAGAAGAAAATAGCTTTCATCATGAGATATTGTGAGGAAATTGATGATCAAATATTATAGTTTTAGAAGATTCTCTTGAAGTGGTATATGAGCATGCATATATGTGCGAATAAGAATGGCAGGCCAAACATCCATGAGACAATAATCCTTTTTGAACGGAATAAATAACCACATATTTTGCAGAAAACATTTACATATTATTTGTTCACACGGGGCCAAGCATAAGCATAATAACAGACTACTATCTTCAATTCATGAAGAGTAGGGGCCCCATCGAAGAAGTTTACAATTGGTATTAAAAGTAAAATTTATAGTGTAAGACCAGGTAAAATAGCAACAAACAATTGATATAAAATAATGAGTAAAGAGTACAGCTGGTCTCCAAACTTGACTGGTTGTGTCACTTAGGTCTCTCTACTTAGAAAATGTTGATTTTGTATCCTTAAACTTGTTCTACTGTATGACTTAGGTCCTTCTACTTATTATGTTGACATCTTTAAACTTTATCACTTAAGTTCAACTAGGCTCAAACCGACCTGACATGACATAAACGCGTGTTGCAGGGAATATATTGGTATCAGATTACGGGTGATTCTATTGGTATTTTTTAAACCTTGTACTTTTTTTACTAGAATTTCGCATATACATTTTGAGCAACATAACATTGGCCATCATACTTTTGATTTCGCATGTATTCGCTCATTATTTGATAGTTTTACTTTAGATTTTACATGTACTCGCTCACATTACTCACACACATGTTGCAATGAGAATAAGTGTATTACTCACTTTTGTTTTTTTAGAAACTATTCGTATTCAACGCTCAACTCTTGTCGGGGTCTAAAAATCAACCATCAACTACTATATCGGGTAACTTACAGCTTCAAAGAGAATAAGTGTATTACTCACTTTAAAAGTATATGTCAAATGCTAATTTGTATGGTACCAATACAATTGCATGTGGTGCATTTTCATGTTCGATGTGTCATGTCGAATTGGTTTGAGCTTAATTGGAGCTAACACCGTCGAACAAGTTTACGAATGTCGATATAAGCAGATAGACCTCAGTGACACAAGAAAGCAAGTTTAACGATGCCAAATCAACATTTTCTAAGTAGAGAGACTTAAGTGACATAGCTAAATAAGTTTGGAGATCGACTGAACACTTTACTCTAAAATAATTATGTTGCAGAAAACAATTACAAAATACTTGCTTCAACGTATTTTTAGCCCAGATACTATATTATTAAATAAATCCTACATGAGAATTGATTTCATAAATAATACATGTGGCATTTAATTTATATTTCATTTTTTTATCTTAGTTTCATACCCTGATATGATTATCACTGTGAAGAAAAAGTGTTACATGTCCATCATGTGAAATTGCCCTAGTTTAGGGTTCTACCTTTTTTTTTTTGCGAAAAGAAGATATATAGTTGAGTATATACTAATGTTACAAGCACTCTATAAAACAAAGAGATTTCACAAAAAAACATTCAACATGTAGCTCCAAAACTCAAACACTCAACAAATTAAACAAGCTGATGAGAGCAGGTGCCCATTGAACATTCCTGTAGGCGTAATTGAACAAAGCCTCCTTCCTTTTGCCACCGAAGAAGAAGAAAAACCAATCCCCATCTTCTCACTAGACCTCCATCATCGTGATCGTATCTAATCATGACAAAACGGAGAATTTGATTTCATGGCGGCAGCATCATCCCCGCCTCGATGCCACCGTCCGGAAACCTAAATCTCCATGTTACCATGAAGTTGCTGGCGATGTCGCCGCCATCATCTTCATCGGAGCCATCATGAAGAAACCAAATCCATCCTACCCTAGCTCCATCACTGGAGAGGAATATGAGGAACCAAATCCCCAATACCAAGTAACTTGGCATGGAGAAGACTTATCCTTAATTTAGGACTCGATCTACTAAAAAATCGGAGAGACTGGTCCTCATTCCCTCCGGCCACCGGCGGCTTGATGAAGGCGGGAAGGGAGGGGTGCTAACGGTGGTGGTGACAAAGGCTGCCACTGTGACGGTGGCGGCCCTGAAAACCTATGACGGAAGTGATATGGGAAACAACAATTTCGTTGAGAGGTCGAGGCATCGGCGAAGTGACATTTTAGTTTAGGGTTCTACTTTAAGAATTTACAAAAGTAACTCAGACACTTGTTATGTGAGTCAAACTTGTCAACTTAAGTATGTATCGTTTCACAATACTTGTAATTCTAGCTAGCCTTTTTAATTTTTTGCCAAAATACTTGTGATTCTCTTATTTAAATGCATCATTCTCACTTTCCTATGCATCTATATCTCTGTATCTCACCTTGTTTTTTGTGCTCTGCACTTTTTTCACTTGTTTTTGTGCTGAGAGCTAGAATCGCAAGTATTGTGAAACAGAGTGAGTATGTGAAATCTAGACGTTTCTATCACAGTTGACTCATCAGTCAATAGATATTAATTCATTCCCTTCGTCTTCATTACTTCAAAGCTGAATCTTTTTAAATTTTTTTACGCCAACAGCTTCTACTTTGATTTCTCTGCAATTTATTTGGGTCTTGGCATGATTTGCCCGTATATGGTAAATTTTGCCTTGCTTTTTGGGGGCATCATCTCCTGGGGTCTCTTATTCCCATATATTGAAAGCAAAAGAGGGGAATGGTATCATGAGAAAAGTCCACCAAATTTAACTGGATCGAATGGATATATGGTACGTGAGATACTAACTGCAAGGTCATATGATTTTTGTTTCAATTTTCATTGAGTATTTTTATGCTTTATACAAAAAAAATAAAAAGATTATTTGCTACTACTCCATAAAAATGATGCAACCTATACCTACAAACTTCTGTATAGTTGTTCCCATGCTGAAATGATTATTGGCTATACAGAACAAAGATATTTGAATCACCAAGTTGCATAAACTATGTGAAGTCTAAATGCTCAATATTAATTATTGACGTATTTTCACAGCATTTATAACTCAATTATAATTGGGAGTAATGATGATTAATGTTCTGTTTGTAGAAGAATGTTTATTCATGTATAAAATGGCCAGTAGTATACCACAAGCTGGGCTTAGTGAACATATTTGACCTCCTTGGCTTCATGAACATCACCTAGATACTCTTTTTGGATGGGACCCTTACTCAGAAAGTCACGCTCAGCTACATGTAGATTAAGTTTTCTTTAAAATCGTTTAAATAGAGTAAAAAGATTCATTTAATTTTTGCAGTGTCAATTTGCATTGACTTATGCCAATCCTTTCAAGATTTAGACATAACCTTTTTTTACTTACATGCTAGGTATTCATTGGCATAACAGTGATCCTTACAGATGGCATTTTCAACTTTTTCACAGTCATTGCTACCTCCTTAATTGACTTTTACAAGAAAAATAAACAGGATTCGCGAATGATTCACGATATCAGTAAACACCCAAGCCTTACCTATGATGACCGTAAAAGGACTCAACAGTTTCTCTCAAATCAAATCCCTCATCTTCTGCCAGTGGTTGGATACGTCCTTTGTGCAATGATTTCTACAGTTATTATCCCATCGATCTTTGATCAGATTAAATTGTACCATGTAGCAGCAATATATATTGTTGCTCCGGTGTTTTCCTTCTGCAATACCTATGGAAATGGACTAACTGATTGGTCACTAGCACCAACGTACGCCAAGTTCACTATCTTCGTCATTGCAGCATGGATCGGCCAACCTGGTGCGGTTGTGGGTAGCCTTGTAGCTTGTGGAATAATGATGGCAATTGTTCAGATATCTTCACAGGTGATGGTTGATTTAAAGACAGCCTACATGACGTTGACATCCCCACAAGTCATGCTAACGGGGCAGATATTTGGTGTAGTACTTGCTTCTATTATTAATCCATGCATCTTTTATGCATTTAAACAAACTGTCAAGGACGGAATTCAAATTGGAGCAACACAATCCGAGTACCCTTGCCCAGCTGCTGGACTCTATCGTGCCATCGGGATGATTGGGATGGGAGGGGTAAAAGAGCTACCAAAGCACTGTGTTGCATTTTGCACGGTTGCCTTATTCATAACAGTAGCTGTAGATTCACTTACATTGGTATCACAGAAAAAAGGTTGGACTATACATAAGTACGTGCCTAGTATGGCAGCGATAGCAGTGCCATTCTTCTATGGACCTTCCTTCACTATAACAATGTTCCTAGGTAGTATATTGTTGTATGTGTGGAATAAAAATAATAGTCAAAGTGCAGAGCTACTATCATCTGTATTTGCAGCTGGCTTGATTGGCGGAGGAGGCCTATTCGCATTACCAAAAGCAGTATTGAGCATGAATAAGGTGCAACCACCAATGTGCATGAAGTTTCTTCCTACTGGACAGGAACTGGTGGAGGTGCATTCATTTCTAAGTAATTTGTCATCTGCAAAGTCTTGAGAGAAGGAAGCGCACATTGTGTTGAGATATGCATATTTTATTATTAAATGAATTTGCAGCTACTGTTATGAATTTGCAGTCGGTGGTGACTTTACAGATATCATCAGTAAATGAATATGCAGATTATGAAGGAAGCGCACATTGTGTTGAGATATGCATATTTTTTTTTTTTGCAACATGTAGGTGCATTCATTTCTAAGTAATTTGTCATCTGCAAAGTCTTGAGAGAAGGAAGCGCACATTGTGTTGAGATATGCATATTTTATTATTAAATGAATTTGCAGCTACTGTTATGAATTTGCAGTCGGTGGTGACTTTACAGATATCATCAGTAAATGAATATGCAGATTATGAAGGAAGCGCACATTGTGTTGAGATATGCATATTTTATTATTAAATGAATTTGCAGCTACTGTTATGAATTTGCAGTCGGTGGTGACTTTACAGATATCATCAGTAAATGAATATGCAGATTATGAAGGAAGCGCACATTGTGTTGAGATATGCATATTTTTTTTTTGCAACATGTTAATTTGTCAAGACAAAGCATTGTCCATGTGACCGGACAGATTATTGAATCCAACATATCTTTCGCCAAAGAAGAAGAAGAAGAAGAAGAACCCAACATATGTCTGAATTAGCCATTTTAGGCTCTGCTTGGTTCACCGCCGCAGCTCGCCACGCCGAAGCTGTGGCGGCGCCAAACTTGCGGCAGAGTTTTCTTCGCCACACCAGTGGCGAGTTTTTCTACTGGAATGAGCTGTGGTCACCTCTGTTTACTCTTCAACCAAGCACTGACAAAGCTTTGGTGCGGGCGCCCAACCTTCCGCGTGGCATCCGGTGGTAGAGAACCAAGCACCCTCTTAGAGCCCCTTATAAGGTTTTATTTTTCAGAAGAAACTAAAATAGGTGCACCATTGCAAAAAATGACTCGCATAGGTCTTAGATTCTCATTATAACCATTCATCAATACTATAAAGAGAAATGTTATGGTGCTTCAAAATAACGATACCTAAGCAGAATTCAACCAACCTCTCAATAGGCTCACACAAGAGCAAGCTTAATTAATTTCACATGTTAATAGACATTATTGTTGCGATTATGTAGTACAACTCAGACACTCATAACACACACACTCACCCCTATATACACTCATACGCAAACTCTATCTTTATGAACATCTTCGAAGACTAAGTCAATATCCTCAAAATTGACAAAGTCACCACTGACGTCAAGATGTCGACGGAGTGTCGCCAACCACTAAAAGCATTAATAAGCAAATTCATTCGTATCCTTGTGACATCTCTTACATAACATTTGTACTTATGGCATTTTGATTCATCCTCGCAGTATTGTACCCGCCGGCAGCATACTCATTGCTTCCGTCAATGACCTCTCCTTGGTTTCCATCTGGTCCTCGTCACACCCACACTTGATCCTGAGACAAAATGGCATCCATCCCCCGAGGTCACTCATCCTTGGCCACATTGGTCAACTTGGTCTGTCCCCTCATGAGTTACCAAATGCCAATCAAGGGAGCAATGACCTCGAATACTTATGGGGCCAAATACAGAATATAGAGTGAAATACATCCAAAGTACATAAACTATTTAGAGATTGTCATCTAGGTACATAAACTCCTAATGTAACTATCTAAGTCTACAAACGATTTAAGAATGGTCATCTAAGTACATAAATTCCTAAGTGGTCATTTAGATCCACAAACTAATTATGTTATATCTTTCTAGGTACATATTCTTTCAGCATGCGAGGTGGCGATATGTTAGGAAAATCATGGCAATCAATCACACGACTGTCAACTCCGCTCGACAGCAGGATCGAACGACGGGCCTTCGCCTCCTTTCCAAGGTCGTTGCCTCCTGATCACTACCTCACCTCCTGATTGCCAGGCAAGGTCTCTTTTATGCAATTTTTTACGCCAGGATTTTGTTCACACATATAACACATGCCTCTCCATTCACGATGGTAGAATTTTTTCCACACACGAAAGAATTCGGACCTATACAACTACAACATAATTAGGAGATTATGTTTGTGGACCTAAATGACCACTTAGGAGTTTATGTATCTAGATGACCATTCTTAAAGAGATTTTGGACCTAGATGATCACTTTAAAAGTTTATAAATGTAATGAAAATAATAAAAAATGTGTTGTCAAAATAGAGTCTATGTAACAATATGAAACCCTAATATGATCCTAAATTATTGTTTAGTAGTATAATAACAACGAAAAAATAAGAAATCGCTTTTGACGTCATGCCGGTTAACAGTTATATTTTATTTTTTATATATTTATTATATAGTTGAAGTGCACAACCGGTTCCTATACTTGTTCGACTGTGTCACTTAGGTCTCTACTTAGAAAATGTCAATTTGCATTGGAATCTTTAAACTTGTTCTGTTGTGTTACTTAGGTCCTTTTACTTATATCAACATCTTTAAACTTGTATGACTATATCACTTAGGTCAACCTAGGATCAAACCGACCGACTTCAGTCTTTACACTCGAGTACGTGCAAGGAAAAAAAAAGGTCCACGCAAGTCAACACCGCTGAGAGGCGCAATGGGCCGCTGCGGCTGACTGCGCCGCACTCGGCCGCGCTGCGGATGAGGGTGCCTCCACTAATGCACGTGCCGTCTGGGAGAGCAGCCAAGGCACGGACGACACTGGCCTGAGCCCACCGAGAGGTGGCGTGCTCGGCTGTCAGCCGCCACAGTGAGGGTCGCACGGACGACCTCACTACAAATATTATTCTAGCTCAGGAAATTACCCACTAGACTATCTTCCTGGAAAAGCAAAGGCTTCATGCTCAAAATCGATTTAGCTAAAGCTTTTGATAAAATTGATGGTCCTTTATAGCTAAAGCGCTTTGACGTCAATGGTTTCATGGTAATTTCATCGGCCTAGTACATGCATGCATAAATGTGCCGTCCTTTTCTATGCTAATCTATAGACAGGCACATGGTTGCTTTCGATCGCAATGAGAAATCCGACAGGGTTGTCCCCTCTCTCCGTACCTTTTTGTCCTCGCTATATCAATATTAGCTATCGGTGCAGCTGCAACACGCTCTCCAACAGAAAACACGGATAGGTATATTTCTGGATCCAAACTGCCCCCGTATTCACTCCTTACTCTTTGCTGATGACCTAATAATCTGTTAGAAAAGCTGAGATTAACAAAGCTATAATCACCAAACAAATCATTGACTCTTTCTGTGAGGCTTCTGGTCAAACTCCGAACTAGGCTAATCTTCTATCCTGTTCAGTAAATTCGTTGACCCCCAAACTTAAGCCCACCTAGGCAACATCTTCCCGGTCTAGCCCATTGACTCCTCCACGATCCACTTGGGCCACCCACTTGTTTTAGCCCATCCGGCCAGAGCCCAGGCCTATGCCTTCATCATCAATAAATTTAGAGCTAAACTTACCACTAAAAAGCCAACAAGCTTAACCATGATGGTCATCTTGCCTGCATCAACTATGTTTTTGCTTCCATTCCTATCTACTACATGACAAATGTCCTTTTCACCAAGAAGTTCCTCTCCAAGCTGAATGCAATCATCAGAAGATTCTGGTGGGTAGGACACCCAGAGGATGGCAACACAAATCCATTCCACCTTAGGGATTAGGAAGACATCACACAACCGAAAAACAGAGGAGGCTTAGGCATAAGGAACTTGAGACTGGTCAACAAAAGCCTCTTGTTCAATTCGGCTTGGAGAATAGCTGCTGATCAAGACACCCTCCTGGCTGAAGTCATCAAAGCTAAATAGTATCCCTACAACTCCTTCTGGACAACATCCAAGAATATCCCAAAATTAATTTTCTGGTCATCCATTCTTGCTATCAAAGATGAGTTCTAGTCCAGCTGCATTTATCAGATTGCGGCGGGTAACACAAACATCTGGAATGTTATGTGGTCTCGTATCTAGCAAAGTATGCACGATTCGCTAATTTACCCTAATCCTCACCCCCTCCCAACACGGTAGCAGGTCTGTGGATTTAGGATACAAAAACTTGGGACTCTAACAAGATTAGGGATGTGTTTGGACAACAAGTTTTGGATACTATTTTGCAGGTACCCATAACCCACTCTGAAGAAACATGACCGACTAGTACGGAAACTGGTGGCTAAGGGACAATGCACATCCAAGGAGGCATATAAGAAGCTAGCAACAGCCAATTAAAGACCCATTCCTCAACAGGGTAGTAGAGCTTTACCCACAGATGTCCTCAATCTCATAACAAGAATATGGAAGACAAAGACACTGCAGCCAAGGTACAAAACATTTGCATGGTGCCTTCTTCGGCAAACGCTGGCCACAGGGTAGAGAGCGGGCAACTTTTCACAACACATTGACACAAATTGCAAAAGGTGTGGCCAACTGGAATCTGATGCACACATTTTCTTTCAATGCACATTTGCACGAGCTGTTTGGTACTCAGGGGCAATGCCCATCAGAGCTCATATGCTGTCGCAAGGCACTCAAGGGGTACAGTCGCAGCTCCCTGCGCTGCTTCGCCCGTCATTGACGCCACAACAACTTAACCAGGCAATCATCACCCTGTGGCATCTTTGGAAGGTAAGAAATGACCATTGATTCGAAACGAGAGAATGGTCGGTTTTGCAGGTGCACATGGCGACGGTGGCGGAAATCAGGGACGAACAGGAAAACAAGAACAGGCAGGCTACCATGCATCTTCTTGCCGAGAACGGAGATCGAGCAGCACAGGATGAACAAGAACAACTTCATCAGCCTGGGGTCATACAATGCTTCACCGATGCAACGTTCCCACAGTCGACGACATCGCAACCGATGACGACGGGAATAGGAATCGTCACCTACGCCAACGATGGCCCGATAGTACCGGCCGGCGAAGTCCTAGCCACAACATTTCAACCTGCAGACCTGCTGCAAGCAGAGGCGGAGGCACTGCTCCTGGCCTCCAGGATCAATGCCATCGACAACCCGGCAGGCGTCAGATACCGAACAAACTCCCAGGTCCTTGCCAATGCTCTACGCCAAGACGTAGGACTTGATGACCCAGGACATTGGACATTGGGTCCGCTTATACATGAATTCAGAATGAACTCAGAGAGGCTCAGCCACCAAATTCACTACATCAGCCGGTGGCACAATGTCACAACGCACAATCTGGCTCAGCTAGCAATTGCACAACCTAACCACTTCGTTGTACTTTCAGGTGCCTACACTTGGCACATAGTGATCAATGCCCTGTTCTACAGGCATTTCAACTTGTAAACTTGGGTTCTTTCACCCCGGTAAACGCTACCTGTCTCTTACAGTAATAAAGGCCTTTAAGTATTAAAAAAAGGATCCCGCGCTCGGTGCTGCTGGCAGGACCAAGCTGGCCCTGACACTGCTGCCAATTGAGATTCGTGACTTGGTGCGATGATTTGTAAATTGGAGTTCTGAAAGAAAATGAATGCAATCACTGAATTCTTTCTAACAAAATTGCAATCACTTAAAGTTTTTTTTAACTAAGATTGCTATCATTGGATGTTCTTATATATTCATTTAGCATTTGCAATATGTCTTCCATAAGTCTCTACAATTGCAGTGCAACTTAACCATACAATTGCAGTGCGGTGTAACCATACAATTGCCATGACAAAATACAATTTTTTTAAGAACAAAATAGCCCTCCTGACTTGCAGAACTTAAATATATCCTTCAAGATTCAGATCATCGGAGTTTGCTCTATTCAATATTTCAGTAAAGGAATGGATAGCCCTATATTGTTCAGGCTCCTTCTCTTTGCAGTTGCTAGCTTCTTCCTCTATCTCTTGCACCTTGCAAAAAAGAAAATAGAAAGTTCAGAGATACATAGAAAAACTAAATGATAATGCTAAAAAGCACTTTGTTTAAATTGTGGCATAACAAAAACCACAGTTTCTCTAAATTGGTTGAATAAATAAAACATCGTAAGGTCGACTCTCTCTATTTCTTTCAAAAGTAGTGTCAAAGGAAACAACATCATCAAAGTGTGCATAGTTAGCAATTATTTTAGCAATATCCCAATCAATATCCATTTGTGTTGCATATTGGAATGATGGGTTCTTCGCAATTTTATCCTAAAAATACTCGAGCATGCTTCTAACTTGATCATATCCTGCCGCTTGCCTCGCAAGTAGTTTTTGTTTTCTCAACTCTTTTATCCTTGACTCGATGGCCCTCGTTTTTTTTGAAAAAGGAATATATTTCAATATTTAAGTCTCTGCATTCACTAATGAATTGATGGCCCTCATTTGCACAATCAAACCTACATGATGTGACCTTCCCATCAATCTTAAACCTGCAGACCTGCTGCAAGCAGAGGCGGAGGCACTGCTCCTGGCCTCCAGGATCAATGCCATCGACAACCCGGCAGGCGTCAGATACCGAACAAACTCCCAGGTCCTTGCCAATGCTCTACGCCAAGACGTAGGACTTGATGACCCAGGACATTGGACATTGGGTCCGCTTATACATGAATTCAGAATGAACTCAGAGAGGCTCAGCCACCAAATTCACTACATCAGCCGGTGGCACAATGTCACAACGCACAATCTGGCTCAGCTAGCAATTGCACAACCTAACCACTTCGTTGTACTTTCAGGTGCCTACACTTGGCACATAGTGATCAATGCCCTGTTCTACAGGCATTTCAACTTGTAAACTTGGGTTCTTTCACCCCGGTAAACGCTACCTGTCTCTTACAGTAATAAAGGCCTTTAAGTATTAAAAAAAGGATCCCGCGCTCGGTGCTGCTGGCAGGACCAAGCTGGCCCTGACACTGCTGCCAATTGAGATTCGTGACTTGGTGCGATGATTTGTAAATTGGAGTTCTGAAAGAAAATGAATGCAATCACTGAATTCTTTCTAACAAAATTGCAATCACTTAAAGTTTTTTTTAACTAAGATTGCTATCATTGGATGTTCTTATATATTCATTTAGCATTTGCAATATGTCTTCCATAAGTCTCTACAATTGCAGTGCAACTTAACCATACAATTGCAGTGCGGTGTAACCATACAATTGCCATGACAAAATACAATTTTTTTAAGAACAAAATAGCCCTCCTGACTTGCAGAACTTAAATATATCCTTCAAGATTCAGATCATCGGAGTTTGCTCTATTCAATATTTCAGTAAAGGAATGGATAGCCCTATATTGTTCAGGCTCCTTCTCTTTGCAGTTGCTAGCTTCTTCCTCTATCTCTTGCACCTTGCAAAAAAGAAAATAGAAAGTTCAGAGATACATAGAAAAACTAAATGATAATGCTAAAAAGCACTTTGTTTAAATTGTGGCATAACAAAAACCACAGTTTCTCTAAATTGGTTGAATAAATAAAACATCGTAAGGTCGACTCTCTCTATTTCTTTCAAAAGTAGTGTCAAAGGAAACAACATCATCAAAGTGTGCATAGTTAGCAATTATTTTAGCAATATCCCAATCAATATCCATTTGTGTTGCATATTGGAATGATGGGTTCTTCGCAATTTTATCCTAAAAATACTCGAGCATGCTTCTAACTTGATCATATCCTGCCGCTTGCCTCGCAAGTAGTTTTTGTTTTCTCAACTCTTTTATCCTTGACTCGATGGCCCTCGTTTTTTTTGAAAAAGGAATATATTTCAATATTTAAGTCTCTGCATTCACTAATGAATTGATGGCCCTCATTTGCACAATCAAACCTACATGATGTGACCTTCCCATCAATCTTACTTGTTTGACCACGGCAGGCTAACCAAAACTTAAAAGTTTCTTCACGATTGCTGAATTTTATCCTAACATATGGTGTGAAACTAGGCACCAAATCCTAAAATATCATGCACTGTTACAATAAAGGAAAAAGAAACTTCTTGATGAATATCACAAAACACAAATGGATATCACAAAGGGCAGACAAATTAGTACTTCCTCCGTCCTAAAGTATTTGTCATTCTGTCTCTGTATCAGATTTATTAAACATTTTTTTAAATCTGAACACTCTGTCTGTCAAGATTTATTGAACATTTTATAAATCTAGACAATGAAAAACACTATCAGAAAAAGTAATTTAGAACAGAGAGAGTATTACTTACTTCTCAGGTGTGTAGTGCTCTGGATTTTCCTTTTCTTCCATCTTCATGGCAACTTGTACGAGATCGCTCGCTTTTCTGTTCATCTCGCGCGCCCCAGCTGAAATGAGCTTTCCCTCCGAACGCCTGCCTTTCCCTCTACTTTTCTGATTTTTTTATTTTTAGTAAGTAATAATTCCAAAATTTTAAAACTAGTAATGCGTGAGAGAATTCTTAAAATTAGGAAGGACGCCGTTCTTCAAAGCGTCCAGATATGGACGCCGTTCTTAATAATGTCCAGCTAGGGACGTTGTTTGCTTTGGTGTCCAGGACATGGTGAAGAGCACTCAAGCCCATCTGATCGCAGACGTACGAACCACACCCAATCTCAACTAGGGTCAGCGCCGCTCCTATCCCTTCCTCACCTCATTTGTAGCATCTGCGACCCGCCATGACGAAGGCTGCCATGGCTCTACCACCGGTCGTGGCTTCTGGGGCTTCGGCAATCGGCAGCCAACGATGCCGCCCCACCTATCCTCGCCGGATTTTTTTTTTCAAAAGACCATCCTCGCCTGATTTTCGCAGGCTCGATTTCTATAACATGGCAATCTAATTGTCACCTGCTCTGTCGGCCGTGGAGTAGCTTGCAAGTCGCAACTCAGGCTGCTGCCAGTCTCCACATGCTGGTGCTGTTCACGTGAATGATTCTATCTAAAATTATGATAGTTCTGTTGTTTTTTCTTATGCCCCCATATGTGACAATGTCTAGATGATTAACAAAGAATTATGATAGTTCACGTGAATGATTCTATCTAAAATTGTGATGGTGTGGCAAGAGTTATCAGGCTTGCTTTACTTCTGCCCAACAAGAAACTGCTGATACAAACATAAGAAAATAAAATTGCCCAGCCAATGCAAGAGAGAGTTACAGAATCCTGTTGTAATCACTAGCGAGAGAAATACAAACTCACTATTCTAATCACCAGGGGACAGTAGTCGGTCTTCATATGCAGCAAAGACGAACTACACGGTTCATCATTCATCAAACATGGAGGCACCAGCACAACAAAGACGTGCATCGGCCAAGTGGGGAGGGACTCAATATGAAGCAGATGATGAGGCAAAGAGGACGGATGAAGGTCGTGGCCAGCCGGCCACTGGGTGAGACAGCGGCGACCAGCCGACCATGAGAGGGGCAGTAGCAGCGGCCATGCATGGGTGAGGACATGGCAAAACAGACAAGGACGCCTACACGGCTGTGGATCATCGGCTATAGGTGTGGATAACACGGG
Organism: Eragrostis tef; assembly: GCA_000970635.1. Lineage (NCBI taxonomy): Eukaryota > Viridiplantae > Streptophyta > Magnoliopsida > Poales > Poaceae > Eragrostis > Eragrostis tef. Next base: position 75,823 of record LAPY01002454.1, read on the forward strand.
GTAGGCCTGTATTAGGGCGGCGGCGCCGCCGCATACGATGAGGTGACCAGGAGGGAGGGTAAGCCTAGAGGCATTGACTCTGACGCTCGATCCTACTAAGCACCTCTCTGGACGTTGTTGCCGACAGCGGCCACATGTGGACGCGGTGTATAACAGCGTCCCAAACTGGACGCTATGTATGCATGTTAACTTCCTTCCTAGGATTCTAATTCCAACTCTTATTTACTAGTTTTAAAATTAATGTATTATTCATTATCGAAAATAAAAAAAATCAGTCTTCTTTCTCCCTCCAGCTTTTTTTTAGAAGTGCCTTTTCCCTCCAGATTTTTTTTAAGAACAGCTTTTTCCCTCAAGATTTTTTTTGAGAATTACATAGTATAACGCAGACGCTCACAACACGCACGCACATTCATTCCTATGAACACATGTACGCAAATCCTACCCCTATGAGCACCTCCGAAGGACTGAGCACCCAACAGATCTGGAGATTTCCGAAGTCACCAAAGGCGCCTCGTTGTCGACGAAAACGTCGCTTACCACTTAACGCATAAAGTCGGTAAATCCTAGAAAATTCGCTCCCACCAAAAATTGAACCCAACACCTCAAAAGTGTTACTCGGGTGTCTTAACCACTAGGCCGAGCCCCCTTTCACTCTTTTTCCCTCAAGATGAAACCGCGTCGTGGTATTGGGCTGTTTGGGCCGTTCGAATTTGTGGGCTGTCCTGCCCTGTGTGCGCAGCAAAGAAAGCCGACAAGCGCATTCGTCCTTCGTTTCCCCATCTACGCACGCACTACCGTCTACCGTCTGACGTACTTCAGACGATCCCGTTCCGCCCCGCTCATGCCGTAGATCCAGATTCTTCCTGCACCTTCCCTTCTCCCCTTCGCCGATAGCGGACGGGAGCGGACACATCAAGAGATCCTCCGAGGAAGGAGGAAGCCCAGCGCAATGGTGAGATCCATCCCCTCCTCCGTCTGAGCCACTTTATTTGTTTCGTTCCCTTTTTAGGAGACCTCATGTTTCTATGGATCTTCGCTCAATCGAGCTCATGTTCCTTGTGTGATTTTGCTAGTCGGCGCTGTTCAACTTCAACTCCTTCCTGACCGTGGTGCTGCTGGTGATCTGCACCTGCACCTACATCAGGACGCAGTTCCCGGCCATCCTCAACGACCGCACGGGGTAATTTTGTTTTGTTTTTTATTGTTTGCTCGCTTATCAAATAACATTTTTTATTCGGATTCCGTCAGACGTGCTGTATTCTGCGCAATCTCTAAATTTCTTGTTGGTAAGGCTTAAAATTTGAGGGCTCAAATGTGAAGAGTTAAACATTGTTGTTGTGGAAAACCAGGTCTATGGTATTTCAAACCGCATAACTGTTCAGATTCAGAGTTTGTTCCAACATTTTTCGTATGGATGAAACTTACCGTCTATGAACTGCGAAACTAACATATATTCTAATCACCAGGGGACAGTAGTCGGTCTTCATATGCAGCAAAGACGAACTACACGGTTCATCATTCATCAAACATGGAGGCACCAGCACAACAAAGACGTGCATCGGCCAAGTGGGGAGGGACTCAATATGAAGCAGATGATGAGGCAAAGAGGACGGATGAAGGTCGTGGCCAGCCGGCCACAGGCCAGTGGGTGAGAGCGGCGACCAGCCGACCATGAGAGGGGCAGTAGTAGCGGCCATGCATGGGTGAGGACATGGCAAAACAGACAAGGACGCCTACACGGCTGTGGATCATCGGCTATAGGTGTGGATAACACGGGGTAGGCCTGTATTAGGGCGGCGGCGCCGCCGCATACGATGAGGTGACCAGGAGGGAGGGTAAGCCTAGAGGCATTGACTCTGACGCTCGATCCTACTAAGCACCTCTCTGGACGTTGTTGCCGACAGCGGCCACATGTGGACGCGGTGTATAACAGCGTCCCAAACTGGACGCTATGTATGCATGTTAACTTCCTTCCTAGGATTCTAATTCCAACTCTTATTTACTAGTTTTAAAATTAATGTATTATTCATTATCGAAAATAAAAAAAATCAGTCTTCTTTCTCCCTCCAGCTTTTTTTTAGAAGTGCCTTTTCCCTCCAGATTTTTTTTAAGAACAGCTTTTTCCCTCAAGATTTTTTTTGAGAATTACATAGTATAACGCAGACGCTCACAACACGCACGCACATTCATTCCTATGAACACATGTACGCAAATCCTACCCCTATGAGCACCTCCGAAGGACTGAGCACCCAACAGATCTGGAGATTTCCGAAGTCACCAAAGGCGCCTCGTTGTCGACGAAAACGTCGCTTACCACTTAACGCATAAAGTCGGTAAATCCTAGAAAATTCGCTCCCACCAAAAATTGAACCCAACACCTCAAAAGTGTTACTCGGGTGTCTTAACCACTAGGCCGAGCCCCCTTTCACTCTTTTTCCCTCAAGATGAAACCGCGTCGTGGTATTGGGCTGTTTGGGCCGTTCGAATTTGTGGGCTGTCCTGCCCTGTGTGCGCAGCAAAGAAAGCCGACAAGCGCATTCGTCCTTCGTTTCCCCATCTACGCACGCACTACCGTCTACCGTCTGACGTACTTCAGACGATCCCGTTCCGCCCCGCTCATGCCGTAGATCCAGATTCTTCCTGCACCTTCCCTTCTCCCCTTCGCCGATAGCGGACGGGAGCGGACACATCAAGAGATCCTCCGAGGAAGGAGGAAGCCCAGCGCAATGGTGAGATCCATCCCCTCCTCCGTCTGAGCCACTTTATTTGTTTCGTTCCCTTTTTAGGAGACCTCATGTTTCTATGGATCTTCGCTCAATCGAGCTCATGTTCCTTGTGTGATTTTGCTAGTCGGCGCTGTTCAACTTCAACTCCTTCCTGACCGTGGTGCTGCTGGTGATCTGCACCTGCACCTACATCAGGACGCAGTTCCCGGCCATCCTCAACGACCGCACGGGGTAATTTTGTTTTGTTTTTTATTGTTTGCTCGCTTATCAAATAACATTTTTTATTCGGATTCCGTCAGACGTGCTGTATTCTGCGCAATCTCTAAATTTCTTGTTGGTAAGGCTTAAAATTTGAGGGCTCAAATGTGAAGAGTTAAACATTGTTGTTGTGGAAAACCAGGTCTATGGTATTTCAAACCGCATAACTGTTCAGATTCAGAGTTTGTTCCAACATTTTTCGTATGGATGAAACTTACCGTCTATGAACTGCGAAACTAACATATTTTGTCATATCATAGTCCACACAGTCTTCATCCCAGGAAAGGTTCATACACTGTTGTTTTTATACATGCGTCAGTGTCTAGACACTGTCTAGACAAATGACTCAAAGGATAAGTCTTGCGTCTAGACGATCAAAAGGCGTGTTTAGACTATTTAAACAATGATTAGTCACTTTTAATACCAGTAAACTACATTTTATATGCCTCTAGTACTTGAAATTGCAGTGTCTAGCTGCGAAATTACTTTTGAACTAAATGGGATGGCATTTAGTACATAAGGCTAGGATGGGTGTAGAACTTTTTTGCAGTATTGTGATTCAGGCTTCTTTCTGACAAAACGGATAATTTCCTAGTTCATATTTCTTGTGTACCTTGATAAATAACCAAATTTGAAAGGTTGTTTGCCTGTTTGTGTTTATATGAAACCATTGGTTCCCAGTATACTTCTGCTGTTTTGCATAATTAAGTCTTTAAGGTTTCTCTGCAAAATGCCCACAAATTGCACCTAATTTAGTGCAAACGTGGGAATGTGAGGGGATCTCTACTATGTCTGCATTGCCTATAGGACAATTTTACAATTTCTGTTGATATACCCCTTTGACATAGTTTATTATCACAGATTCCGTGGTTTCTTTTGGAAAGCTGCGAGGATAGGTATGCTTCTTGTCCTGCTGGGTCAATGTATACTGAACTAGCTTCTTGTTTTTTTGTCTATCTGTAGTACTCACCAATTTTTTTTCCTTCAAGTTGCATTTTAAAATTTTCCTTGTGGTGCGTATCCCGTCACGGATATGAGACATTGTTAGCATACAATCTGGTTCCTCTGAGCAAAGGAAATTGTCTTTACAGTTTGATGTTATTTATCTATTTCATTGTCATGGTCAACTACTAATATGCTTTGTTTTATATTGTGCAATTTACTCAGCCTTAATGTGAAAACAAGTTTAGTTAAGGCACCAAAGGAGATCTGTTAAAGTCCAAGAACCAGTAATAAGGAAAATCGGTTTAACTTATAAGCTTCTGTTTAAGTCATCGTTCTGTCATACAACATCTTTCCATCAATAAGTGATTTCATCTCTTTGTTCAATCAACATGCTTAACTGGCTCATGGTTGTTACTGTGGTTTGGTAGCATGCTGACCAAGCTTCTGATTAGGTCTAGTAAAATCTGTGGAGTATGCAAAGGAATCCATATTCAGAAAACAAAAAAGGACTCCATAATGGACTATTATATATAAAAAAATAGAAATCTTGAGATGAACTCTGGCTTGCACGTAAGTTGTTGAGTATAAATAAATTTCATCCATTGGATCTTTATAAGGTTCACCCTGATCAAGGAGTAAGTATACATTATGGACCTGAAACCCAGCCCATGGACGGCCATGTAATTTTTTGTGTTTCGATTCGGACAGGACTGTTGAGTGGTTTCCAAATTTTTTATGTGGTAAGATTGGTCAAATGACTCAAATCCATTATCGTACCTTGAATCAAGCAATACTGTCCACTTCTGATACTGTCTTTAAAGAGAGGTAGGCTATCAATAAAAGGCAAATGAGGATCAGAGGGGAAACCTTCTCTCATGCTGCACAATCCTCCAGTTCCTTCCTATGTGCTAATGCTCGGTATGAGATGGCGCGACATTCAACTCTGGCAAAGCTTTGGGTTGGCGGATTTAGGGTTTTGGGTATGGGGTGCTCCATGGCTGCCTGAGCTAGAAGGGGGTTGGGGAAGGTAGGCCGCTCGACGGTGGAGGTGGATGAGACGGCGGAGGCAGTGGGACGCTGCATTGCGGGCAAAGGGAGATGGTGGTTGGCAGGATTAGGGCAGGGGAGCTTGTCGCCGTAGTGGCATGTGATGTTTTTTGTCGTCCACGCGACTGGAAACCCAGCTTTCTCCCATCCGTCGTCTTCCTCTCCCCCCTTGCCGTCTGAAGCTCGCATCGCTGTCGCAACCACATGCCGCCACGGTCAAGCGCGTCATCCCTGTCAAGCGTGCCATAGAGGTCCTTATGCGCGTGGATTCGTACCCCCAAATCTTGGCCTCCTCCCGACGGACATAGAAGAGGCGGCGGTGGTCGGGCGACGCGC
>LAPY01002456.1:0-17921 GCA_000970635.1 Eragrostis tef
GCCAAGAAGAAGATATTCCCTGCCCTATTTGCTCTCTACTACGAAGATTGTCTTCCAAAGGCATGTCTTTGTCCATATCACTATGATGAAATTTGCAGACTCTTAATTTATTTAAATATCTGAAACTCTAGTGTTTTTCTTCTGTAGCATTTCACTATCTTTGGTTATGCACGGAGCAAGATGACTGATGCTGAATTGAGACACATGGTCAGCAAAACGCTCACTTGCAGAATAGATAAAAGGTGAATAACTGAGAATGATTTGTTACCATGAGCTGTCTATGTTAAATGGGACTCCTAAACATGTCATTGGCGCTTAATGTAATTCTGTCTTTGCAGGGAAAACTGCAGCGAAAAAATGGAAGAGTTCCTCAAAAGATGCTTCTATCACTCAGGCCAATATGATTCAGAGGAGCATTTCATGGATCTAGATAAGAAGCTAAAGCAACATGAGGTTTGTGTGTTCTCATCAAGTCAAGTTCCGAATGCATCACTCTTTTGCCTCTAACCTTGTTCCTGAAAAGATGGTTCTAATCTTTTTCATCAAAAAAAATATATTGTTTGAACAACGTTTCATAGACACACCTTTTTGGAATGTGCTTGCTCATCCATCGGTCATTATTATTTCATTCCGTATCTCATTTTCTGCCATTGTATTTGCTCTCTCAAATGTATAGTGTTTTACCAATTTGTTTTGTGTCTGTTCTTTTGTAATGATGCTGTTTCCATCTTGCTAAAACTGTTCTATTTAATTTGTACATACAGTGGCCCCTCAGATTTTCACAAAAAAAATTCTAGATTTATTAGAGAGTCACTCTTTTTTCTTTTCCCTCGTCCCTCAAGCACACAAAAGATTAAGAAGAAAAATCAGGTACAAGGTTTGGTTATGTTGTGCCACAGAAATAAAAGAATGGAGATAATATCTGAAGTAAACTTTTGTCACAAAGAATATGAAGACCTAGATAAGGACAAATGATCGGACGAGGTCTAATAGTGCTGGAAATCTGAATTCTGTATCCTGCACTAAATCTTACACAGTGTGACTATTGAGCTATTATTTTAGTTCCAAAAATCAGTGTGCTTACAATCTGATGACAGTCTTATTCTTTATCTGCAGGGTTCCAGAGTTTCTAACCGTCTTTTCTACTTGTCAATACCTCCTAATATATTCTTGGATGTTGTCAAATGTGCGAGTAAATCAGCATCTTCTGTTAATGGATGGACAAGGGTAATTGTTGAGAAGCCCTTTGGCCGGGACTCAGAGTCTTCCGCTGCATTAACAAGAGGTCTGAAACAATACCTCGTGGAGGACCAGATCTTCAGGTAACATAAGCAGTTAGTTGAAACTGCTGTAAATTTGTAAAATACTTACTGGTAGTGCTAGCTTAATTTATGATCTTCATTCCCAGTAAATGTGAAAGCAGTTCAACAATGTGAATGAAAACAGGCATCAGATTATGAAATCTTTAATTCTTTGTGAAAAGCTTATGAATTATGTATCCCTTTTTTGCATGTTTCACAGGATTGATCATTACCTGGGCAAGGAACTTGTGGAGAATTTGTCCGTCCTCCGCTTCTCAAATCTTGTTTTTGAGCCTCTTTGGTCAAGGCAATACATAAGAAATGTACAACTTATATTCTCAGAAGACTTTGGCACTGAAGGACGTGGAGGGTATGTTTTTTTTTTTCTGTTCTGTTTGTTTTATTCATCCATGTCACTTCCCTAGTGTTGTCTCTTATTTAATCAGTGGATTTTACTCAGGTACTTTGATGGCTACGGTATTATTCGTGACATAATGCAGAACCATCTTCTTCAGATACTGGCCCTATTTGCAATGGAAACTCCTATAAGCTTGGAAGCAGAGGACATAAGAAATGAAAAGGTATGCACTGAGATATGCAGTTCTGAGTTTAAAAACTACCGGCATGTGACATAGGTCAACTCAGGCAGGATGGGCCATTGTGTTATCCCCTTACAATGACATTTATTTATAACCTGAAGTAGAATGATTTGATCTTTTTATCTTTGTTTAAGAATTGTGTTACATTAGCTCAATACTCTCTGCCAGGTTAAAGTTTTAAGGTCCATGAAGCCCCTGCAACTTGAAGATGTTGTAATAGGCCAGTATAAAAGTCACACAAAGGGTGGCACGGCATACCCTGGCTACACTGATGATAAGACAGTGCCCAAGGATAGTGTCACTCCAACGTTTGCTGCAGCTGCACTTTTCATAAATAATGCTAGATGGGATGGAGTTCCTTTTCTTATGAAGGCTGGAAAAGCTTTGCATACAAAACGGTATGTGCCAATTGTATCCTTAAGATTTTACATCGAAATATTGAGTGACCTAGTTACTTGATAAAGCATGCTCTATGCATGGTACATGTTTTACCGAGTAGATATGAATGTACTATTTGATGAAAATAAAGAGTGAGTCGCAGTATGTTTCCTAATATAACTCTTCTTTCGCAACATTGAATTGATTGTTCCCAGAGGCTCTTTGCTGAATCATTTTCTGCACCAAATATTCTGACTTGTATTTTTCCTAAAAACAATTTCAGGGCAGAGATTAGAGTACAGTTCAGACATGTACCGGGAAATCTCTATAAGGGGAGTTTTGGCACTGATCTTGACAGGGCCACAAATGAGCTTGTGATACGCGTGCAACCTGATGAAGCTATTTATCTAAAGATTAACAACAAGATTCCTGGACTCGGTATGCGACTAGATAGAAGTAACTTGAATCTTCACTATGCAGCAAGGTAATATTATTTTTCCTGCATTTTACATTTGTAAACAGCGTACCACTTCTGCAGGGTACCCTGAAAGCTTATCTCTTCAGACTAAGACAAATGGACACAAGTGATAGTTTTAGTGCTTCTTCGTTTTTAATTTTTATTTAGGTTGACTTGGCAATTTTTTTTTCTTTTCATGGCTCAGAAACTCCACTTTCCAGTTTAGCTGATGATTGATCCTTGATTGGAGAAGTCGCTGTTTCCCATTTTTACTAAACTACTGTCTAGTATATGTATGATACCAGGATACCACTTCATTGCATTGTGTGCTCATACTTTGTGAGCCTTGTCATTATTGGTCGAACCTTATGTTCTCACTGTTGCTCTTTAAATTTTGTCTTCGAAATAATGCTTTAAGAACCAACACGATATCTATACCTTATTTGGCATCAGTTACTCCCTTTTATATTCATTGTATATGTTATTTGTCATTGCAAAGCTTTTTAGAGCAATAGTTAAGCCGCTTGATGTACCTCAAAGTACTTTTCAACAAAAGACTAAATGGAATAAAATTTTTCTATCAACCTTGGCTTGGCTTTGGCCATCCATACTTCTATATTATCCAAAGGCTTTCTGCTTTCTAAAGTTTATCAATGTGATGTTCCGAATAGACCTGTAGCATTTCGCGAGAAACCTGGAAGTTAAATGCATTACTCTATCTTTAGTTCCCTTCGTTCAATTTTATTTGACGTAGTTTACTTCTCTTGGTCTTCTAGTAAACTTTTGGAGTTTCTAAAGTATTTACCATCAAACTAGTAATACAGTATCCAGTTTTTCTATGTATTGATGATTAAGCTTTAAAATGTTCAATGGAACTGGTGCTAGGATGATGAACTTAAAAGAACAGATGAAATAATTTGTTTTATACTACCTTCAGAGTCTTATTCTGATGCTCAGGTTACTCCATTATGCTTGTCCAACTTTTTCTTGTATCTGCAAACCAGGATTTGAAAAAGCGGCTCTGTTACCCGTATTTTTGTTTCTTGTATCTTTTAGTAGTCCTGGCAAAGTTTTTTTTTCTTCCCCTTGTTTCTCTTTTTTTTTTTCAAAGTTATATTTGAACATCTTTTAGAAGTCTACTATTACTGTGTTGGAAATATAATGTTTTGGGGCATCAAGGGGTCGAATCGTCCCTCTTGTAATAACCTGAGAGGGTCTGGTTCTGGTTGTGTTGCTTTCTAATCCTTGCTGTAGTCTTAAAGATGTGTTAGCTTATGGATTCACCAAATCATACTTGTTTTCTGCAACTGCTAATATTGCTCTGCATTCACCTTGGCTAATGTGTCCACTTTGAAGTTTCTACACACAAATCACCGATGGCTTTCTTTTACTTGACAGGTACTCCAAGGAGATCCCGGATGCTTATGAGAGACTCTTGCTTGATGCAATCGAAGGTGAGCGAAGGCTTTTCATCCGCTCTGACGAATTGGATGCTGCATGGTCTCTTTTCACGCCCCTTCTGAAGGAGTTGGAAGAGAAGCGGATTGCACCAGAGCTCTATCCTTACGGGAGTCGTGGCCCTGTCGGCGCTCACTATCTTGCAGCAAAGTACAACGTCAGATGGGGTGACCTGAGCGCAGAGCACTACAAGGCGTAATAAAAAGATGATTATTCTTTTGTGATGTTCATCCCCCATTAGCGGGGTAGATGCAGGATGAAATGGATAGGAATAAAGCGAGCAGTTGAATAGGTTGAAAGGCTTGTATTCATTAGTATACTACGAATAGTTCTGTTGGCATGGTTACTATCTAAAATCTCTAGTTTCTCAGAAGGAATATGTATCACGATCTTCTCAGTGGATTGGGTGACGAAGTAGGACTGTCCTAATGGGAACGCTTGTCTGTGCTTTAAGACAAGTAAATGGAGTTGTTTTGGTTCACTTTACCTTCTCTTTTTATTACAATCACAACATGTAGACAACTCAAGACCGACCGTCAAATTGTTATCCAGCTTATACCTATCTGCAGCAGCAATTAAGCCTAACACACCATTTAGAAACCCACTAGAAGCACGTTTGGACAAGGTACATCCATTTACCATCCGTGACAATAAGATATGACAACGACGCTCAGTATGATGAGATGGGGGAGAGCAACGACATTGACGACCCCGATGAGGTAGCCAGCGGCGCGCGGCGAGATGGGACGGAGAGCAGTGACGTGCGCATCGTTGCTTCGGCGCGACTGGCATGGCGAGCGGGCGTCAGGTGCGGCTTGTTTGAAGGTGCGACCTTGTCTAAAGCTGGAGTCCTTATCTCAAGAAAATGTTAAAAGTGAGCTCTTCTAGATGGGGTTTGAATACACCCATCTGTACTAACCGCTAGGGTTTGTGACAAATTCAGATGAGTTTGGTTCCCTAGCTGTGTGTTAGTTATCTCAGTCACACGGTAGTAACTAATCCCTATCTGAAAGTATCTCCCTTATCGCAGATGGGATAAAGGCGACATGTCTGAGGTATTTTGCGTCTCTTATCACAAACAAGTGTGAATTTCACGCCCCTTCTGAAGGAGTTGGAAGAGAAGCGGATTGCACCAGAGCTCTATCCTTACGGGAGTCGTGGCCCTGTCGGCGCTCACTATCTTGCAGCAAAGTACAACGTCAGATGGGGTGACCTGAGCGCAGAGCACTACAAGGCGTAATAAAAAGATGATTATTCTTTTGTGATGTTCATCCCCCATTAGCGGGGTAGATGCAGGATGAAATGGATAGGAATAAAGCGAGCAGTTGAATAGGTTGAAAGGCTTGTATTCATTAGTATACTACGAATAGTTCTGTTGGCATGGTTACTATCTAAAATCTCTAGTTTCTCAGAAGGAATATGTATCACGATCTTCTCAGTGGATTGGGTGACGAAGTAGGACTGTCCTAATGGGAACGCTTGTCTGTGCTTTAAGACAAGTAAATGGAGTTGTTTTGGTTCACTTTACCTTCTCTTTTTATTACAATCACAACATGTAGACAACTCAAGACCGACCGTCAAATTGTTATCCAGCTTATACCTATCTGCAGCAGCAATTAAGCCTAACACACCATTTAGAAACCCACTAGAAGCACGTTTGGACAAGGTACATCCATTTACCATCCGTGACAATAAGATATGACAACGACGCTCAGTATGATGAGATGGGGGAGAGCAACGACATTGACGACCCCGATGAGGTAGCCAGCGGCGCGCGGCGAGATGGGACGGAGAGCAGTGACGTGCGCATCGTTGCTTCGGCGCGACTGGCATGGCGAGCGGGCGTCAGGTGCGGCTTGTTTGAAGGTGCGACCTTGTCTAAAGCTGGAGTCCTTATCTCAAGAAAATGTTAAAAGTGAGCTCTTCTAGATGGGGTTTGAATACACCCATCTGTACTAACCGCTAGGGTTTGTGACAAATTCAGATGAGTTTGGTTCCCTAGCTGTGTGTTAGTTATCTCAGTCACACGGTAGTAACTAATCCCTATCTGAAAGTATCTCCCTTATCGCAGATGGGATAAAGGCGACATGTCTGAGGTATTTTGCGTCTCTTATCACAAACAAGTGTGAAGGAGGTCCATCTGAGATAACTGACCAAGAGGTCCAAATCTCGACGGGGCAAAGTCTGTGATAAGGTTGTTACAGACGAAGCTTGTTTCCATCTCTGATGTGGCGTTAGTGATTTCTGTAGTGTACATGAATTGCAGCTTGTGGCCTGAGCCACCTCACTCTGCAAGACCCTCATTATGCCTGCCAGATTTCATTCTCGCAAGCAGCAATTGCACTTTCTTATATTTTCCAGGCTGACATCATGCTTATTGTCAAACCATGTTCAGTACAAAATAGAGGGACAAACATATAAATAAAATTCAGTTCCAGAAAAAAACATAAGTAAAATGAGAATACAAAATACGAGTGTTTAGCTCCCACTAACATCATAGTACTAATATCTACAAACCACAATATACGCCTGTAGCCAATTAAGAGAATAGCATCAAACGAACAGATAGACGATACACTACTGATAGAAGCAACACAACCATCCCACTTCATCCATGTTCCCATTCGATAACTTCAGTGGGCAATCATTAGTTATGCTCATCTTGCCTCTTTTCTTTTCCTTTCCTGAAACAGGAATCAATGAAGAAGCTTATAGCGCATCCATACATAAAAGAAACCCACATAATTAGATATAAATGGCAGTTTACCTAGTATTGCTCGTTGATGCACCTTCTCCATTGGTTCTTGATGCCATGCCAGATGAGTAGTCATGAATCTGGTTTTCTTGCTTGGAAGTTTTCTCTATTTCTGAGGATGGAGCTTGAAAAATAACTTTACCAAAAAGCTTAAAACACCCAGGCAGATTAGTAGGATCCTTGATGATATCAGATATTTTAGTCTCGGGCTGCAGATATTTCTGAACATGAGTCAAATCATCACCCATTTCAACCTTTGCATATAAATTGACATTTGCCCGTACCCTATCAGCTGATGCATCATCCATAGAAGCAGGATCAGGTATGTTTAAGTCAATCTGAGTGGTCCGACGAGGTACATTGACAGCCATTGAAGCCGCATCCGAAGCAGAATACACATGTATTTTATCCAAATCAAGTGTTACATTAACTGACCGCAAAGCAGAACTACTACAAGATGACAACAGTTGGCCAATTTCTGGTGCTTTGTTTGAGATCTTCTCTAGTGGTTCGTTGATGTCATTTCCTTCTGGACTTAGGATAGCATGATTTTTTACTGTCTCCATACAACTTGAAACAGCACTACTTATTTCTCTTGGAGCAACACAATGTTGAGGATTTTCCTTGTCACTTTCAATGTTATCATTGTTATTGTTTGTGTCTATCTCCATAGCTTCTGTATCCTTCTGTCGCTGCACCAATCCATTACCACTTAACTCAGCACCATTATTAACAATCCCACACTTGTTGTCGCTTTTAGGATTTTCCTTGTTGGATTGCATCTTACCATCATTAGATTCATTTGAAACAGCATAGAGCTCAGGGTTTTCCTTGCCACTTCTGTTCTGTTCACCATCTACAGCACATTTTTCTGTTCTGTTCTTTCTTGACTCATCATCCTTTCCACTTAACTCAGCATCCTTTCCACTTAATCCTGTCACATGATAGCTTTCTCCATCACCACAACCAGCCTTAGTTGTACCCTGTGATTCATCTCTGTTTGTAGAGTCCATACTACTACAAATATCATTGGTTTGGCTTGTCAATTCTTGTTCATCTTTCTTAATTTCCTCAAGGGAAGATCTGTTCACATTTAAATTCTTCAAATATGGCTCCTCTACCTTGGACTTGGGACAGGTAAAGCTAAAATCTGCTGTTTCAAAAAAGAATATATAAGAAAACGTAAAATTAAAACTGGACAAGGTTGCAAATTTGCATCTGTAAATAAATGCTATGCAGAGTTAACTATGAGATACCCGATGCAAGGAAATTTGCAGATATGGTTCAAACACTTATGGTATCTTTATAGTTTATATATAAATGTTCAAATTTATTTAGTCTACTTTCATCCTGGTAAAAGAATAAGCTAAGGCATATGATAGATGTTGCTGTGTCTCTGAACAATAATATAAATACAATCATATATGGAACATTTCAATTGTGTCATAGTTACCTTTTTCTATCGCCTGGTCGGTCATCTGAGCAGGTAACACAATTCCCTGTGGACATCCAGAATCACTCGCAACCCTGTCGCTACCTCGTGAAATTGGTTTGTCTGCAACATCAACCGTAGTCAAAGTAATGAAACCGCCATCTGCATTTTTGTAAACATATATTAAGAAACAATAAATATAAAAACTTTTCATCTGTAATGAAATTCTATATGCACAGTTAACTGTGAGATTCCCAGGGCAAAATTTTAAATAGCTTAACCACTGGTGATTTTTTTGGAGTTATAAACAAATGTTCTTATTTCAATTATCTCATTTTCAGCCTTGTAAAACAAACAAGCCCTTGCAAGTGACAGATGAAGTTCTTCTCCATGAAAATAATATAATATACAAGCGTATATGGAATAATTAATTTTAGTCACCAAGTTGACTTTTGATTGGTGTATATATACTGGACTTTGACACCTTCATCACCAAGTCTGACTCATGCTGCATGGTCACATAAGATCCCATCAAGGGGCAGTTCAGAGAAGAAGGGGAGCTACTATATAGTCTGAATCATGATCTTAGACTCTGGAAGTATCACACTTTCATGTAAGTATCCAGTTAACAGGACCGTTGTACATGTACAGTTCCATTATTGCACATAAAGGGAAAATTGATATTAGAGAACAAACCTCACAAGAAAGTATATATTGCTTTTAGTGGTTTGAAATCGCAAAGAAATACTAAAGTGGGTAACTAGGGCACCAGCGAGCATAGGATCATACACCTGTTTTTTTTGTTACAAATAAAAAGGCAACATTTACCAAAAGTTGGCTTTGCATGACTTTTGATATGTTGACAGAATAACCCCCCTCCTGTTAGAAACATACTTTGAAGTCTAATTATGGCAAGCAAATAAAAGGGACGCTATGAATATTTTAACCTATAATGAATCTATTATCTATCCAACTACAAGCTTACCAAGTGATACACGGCTGTCATACAATAAAATAAATGTAAAAAATATGTTTTCCCCTATTAACAGACCAAAAAGTCAAAATCAGAAATTTTTATAGGTCAATTTCCCCAAGATAGATGCCTATCTAAACTTCATGCAATTGCAGAGTATGAAAACTATCAAATAATTTTCACCCATTCTAACACACGGGATATACGTAAAACGTAAAACAGAAGCAAACACAAATCAGAGCTAACAATAGATATGTACATCCTATGAAAACAAACAGAAAACCATGTGATGATGTGAAATTAGTGTTAAAGCTTTATGTGGTGTGGCGCAGTACGCAGTCATTACATCTGTAATTTATGAATGTTAAACACATGATCAATGTGATAGTTTGAGCGCGCAAAGGTATGAAAATTATGTGCATACATAACTATAGCAAATTCGTAATGACACAGAAATGCATTCGTGTTATACTGCCATGCTTGCATGTATTCACCTGGTGGTAGATTACATCCGTCGGAGGAAGCAGGAACAGTAGCTGGGCATACCCGTGTTCCAGTCATGCTTACACTGGCAGGATCATTGTTCACTCCTGCCCAGATATTGTTGTGTAAATTCCTAATTAATAATCGCAAGAAACACACGTCTGATGCATGGTTGACACGAACTGTCAAGTATGCATCACCTTGAACGGGACTTAGCCCGCTAGAGAAGGAAGGCACAACATTTGAGCAAAGCATAACTTCAGTCATCTTGCTTGTGCTGCTAGTTCCAGTATCATAATTATTTCCTGAAACTGGAAAATCACAGAATTTGATAATCACATAAACAAGAATTCAGGCATAGGTGCTAAACTGACAAATTTAACATTTGGCACCATGTGGGCCATTACATCTGTGATCAGAACGAAGAGCCTCTTGGGAAGCAATCATTTGAATCATGGCCGTGCTTCTATTGCCAAGGTCATCGCCAACTCCTACAGCTAGAAAATCATACTGACTTGATAAAAAACATAAATTTGTCTTTATGAGTATGTGTTATTTCGACAAATTTACGTATGCTCACCTTGTGGGGGACTACATCCGCTAGCAGCTGAGAAATCCACCTTTTCTGTCATTCTTGAACTATTATTGTCAAGATCACCACTGACACCTAAAACTGGAAAGTCATAGAAATTTAAGAACCACAGAAAAAAATTATTAACCTAGCTAGGTGTGAAACTGGGAAGTTCACATGTGTTTACCTGAGAGAGCACTACACCTGCGAGGGGAAGCATGAACAGCAGCTGGGGAAACTGTCTTTTCAGCCATGCTTGTGTTACTACCCGTAAGATCACCACTGGCTGATATAGCTGGAAAATGATAGAGTTAATGAGTGTGACTACCCGTAAGATCACCACTACATGATTATTTTTGCAGGCACAGTATGTTATTACTGTGACAACTTCACATTTACGCAAGAGAGAATAAACGATACCTGCACAAGCGACCATCTCAAGCACAGTATCTTTCACTCTCTTCTCCTCCTCATAGTTTACAAGCCCCTGGCCCCAACCGAGATGGGACTTCTTCCCAGCGACATTACCCACTTCCTCAGCATTTGCTGAAGGGTTCTTACCATGCCACCTTTTTCTAGCAGAACTCCAATCACTCTGCAGGGTTTTCAAGAGATCATTTTGGCCACCAGCCTGCCTCATGCTCACATCAACATTAGCATCTTTGGTGGGGTAATCAGCTGAGGTAGCAACAATTGAATGGGATCTTAATCCAGTATTTGGATCTGAAAGAGATGATGACCCGGTGCTCTTCTTTGGTCGAAGGTCAGGCATTTTCGCTGGCTGTGTTGTGTTGTCTTTTGGTTTTATACTCACAACAACATGAGAACCCTTCAAGGAGGGTTTAGATGGTATTGTGTTCTTTACATGAGATCTTAAACCTGTATTTGGAAGTGATGGGCGAGATGCTTGAGCCGGGCTTCTTTGTGGTTGATTATGAGGGTTTTTCATAGGCTCCCTGGAATTGTTATCCGGTCTCAACCTCACATCATTATCATCATCAGAATCTTCAAGAAGGATAGCTAACATTGTTTCTGACTGAAATCTTGAACCCGTGTTTGGAGGAGATGACTTCATGCCCACATCAACAGCAGAATCTTCCAATGGGGACTGAGCTGACTTTACAGTCATCACATGGGATGTGGACCAAGTATTTGCATGATTCGAAGGTGGCGGGGTCGAGCTTCTCATCGGTTGAATTCGAGGAATTTTAGAAGGCTGCATCCAACTGTTATGGGGGTCATCCCCAGAATGTCCATACAACTGTGGTGATTCCAATACCCTTTTCTTTGAGGGCAGAAGTGGTGGTTTCAGATCCTCCTTTGAATGTTGAGATGGTGAGGGCCCTAGCACTTCCTTTCTACCAACAATTCTACCCAGACCCAAACAATCACTTCTACGCTGACCTGATGTGCGTAAGGTCTTGTCCTGGGATGAGATCCTTCCTTCTTCTGATAGTCGAGATCTAGGCCGACCTATATTCATGGATTTGAAAACAAATTATCGAAAGTCACCAGAACAAAACTCAAAGAAGGATACATGTGCATGGTATAGAAACAGTACTTCAGAAATGCTGCAATATGTAAACTGAACTTGTAACAAAAGGGAAACAAATGGGGATGAACTATTTTCGTGTGTTTTACCTAATGGCCATGATGGGATGATTGACGAGGAGAACTCTCCTCCATAGCTTTCAGATTGCTGGGCACTACCTGTGCTGGCAGAGTTGCTGGAACTGATTAACAACTTTTCTTGCTTACTGAATGGATCCTCGTCCTTCCGTGGTGATGGCTGGACAGGTTCCATCGCGATCTGTCAGAAGGCAGATCCCACACAATCTAGAAAGAATAGAAATAGCGGAAGGTTCTGGTTTCAATCAGCAAATAAACGAGAGGAACAAATTTTGTAGAATTTTCTGGAACCGAGGTTGAGGGAACAAGATTTTGGGAGATGGCATAGATGTTGTAGAGGCTAGAGTTCAGTCTGTCAGAACTGGAAATTGGTGGAGATCTAGAAGATGTTGCCTCAATGTGAAACCATTGATTTTGATATCTTCAATATCTTGTTGCTATTTAAAAAGGAAGATATGTCTATGCCTTGTAGGCAACGAGCAGGAATCGCATTATTAGTGTGCGCCTCTTGCCATATCTACGCCTTTTGGGTTTTGGATTCTTCTAAATCCTTTTGCTTGTTACGTCAGATATTGAAACCCCACTAAACCTGTGAGTGATAGCTGTGGGTAGGTTAAAACGCCAGCTTGGGTACTTGGATTTTTGTGGGCGGATACCTTTTTCTTTTATGGAGTACCATTTAATACTGCTAAAATTTCGGTAGCATGAGAAGCATGCATGGGTGCTAAATGATGGAGAAGGAAACAGAAAATGGAAGGACTCACAGCTGCCTTTTTCTTTTTGACAATTTTGTTTGTAGAAAAAAAAGAGAAAAATGAAATAACGCACTGGCCTAATGCTTGTACGTTTTAGACCCATGGTTTCACACCAGCAACTGGCTCACAGATAGGGATCCTATGTTTCTTGTGTTTGTAATCTAAATACTTAGCATTATCCATCAAAAGTACTGGATAACATGGAAGCATGTGTTGTACTGCTGGTTTCTGCAGCATGTGGTTGATGTTTATCCACCAACCAATCACTTACGAGGAGAGATCCCCAGTAGGAGTTTTACTGTTTAAGAGTCAATCCTAAGGGGAAGAAAACATTTTGATGGCGCCGAGCATTCTCAGGATCAAACATAGATTCAACCAACGATCAGCGTTCACTCTGACATTACGCAGTCATCCATCACTGGAAGGTGTAAATTTTCATAAATCTGTAGTGCAATTATCAAAATTATATAAGAAACTGCAATAAAGTTAGCCTGAGGTATAATTTCAAAGTGTCAATTTTAGCAATTATGTTAAAATAATAATTTCTTGTAACAGTTTGCTAAAAATACATTTTGTCATGGCATTGTGGTTACACTTTTGAAATAGTAAAATAGCAATCAAACATCAAAGACCGTAATAGTTCAACAATATAAACACTTGAAAGGCAGGATTATGGTTTTCAACTATATGATGAGAATCAAATAAAATTCATCTAAGGTTTATGTAGTCTCAATTGGTTTTGTTTCTGAGCAGAAATGACAATAAATAGTTCTCTATTTTTTTGTCTTTAATTAGTGACCCTCTCTCAATATTGCAGTTACAACAGCAGTGCATTCATTGCATGCCGGTCAATTCATACATCAAAAAGCTGAATCCATCATTTACCATATCCCCTTCTTGAGAGATTCTTCAAATACCATGTTTTGTTTCTTTGAAAATTGTGTGTGTGTGTGTGTGTGTGTGTGAGAGAGAGCGAGAGAGAGAGCTTTGAATGGGAGGGCCATGCCGGATTGGAGCTGGGCGGTGTGGATAAGGCCATGGACTGGCTTTGCAAAGGAGCCCTAGCCAAAAATTGTAATTATTTGTAGTTTTTCTATGTCTTGACATTTTTATGAAACCCTTTTTGAAGAAAAGAGTATTTTAGGAATGGTTTATAGGTATCGAGTTATAGATAGTTTGCTCGAGAGTAGCACAATTTTTTCCTGAAATTTTCTCTCTCTTGTATCTAAAACAAGTTTAACAAGTTTTAGGTCACGATTTTTGTTACACTACTGGAGATGCTCTAAGAGCAATGTGCAACAATCTGAACTCATATAAATACATATTTAGATCTCATATCTTGAATCCTATGAGATTTAACAATTTACATGAGATATGAGTAACCAATAATATATGAAATATGAACAGATAATAGTGACGCAACTACATACTTATTAGCATCTTAAGAAAATGATTCAATACTACAGCTCTTTTACCAAGTGAGACACCAATATCTCAAACCATATGTAGGTCGTCCAATGGATGATCCAAAGGCAAAGTCTGAAGGGTCAAGAAGTCTGAGAAGCATATCCACCATGCAATCTTAAATGTATAATAGGCTACTAGCATTAGTTGTCCGAAAGCATCAAACTGTGTGTCTTATTGTTTAGTCATGGCAGATTTTAAGGCATAGATGACGATACAAAGCCTACGACTATATGTCTTCTTTTGTTGCTTATATATGTGCCCTTTTCAGTGCAGAAAGTTTTATGAATCCTTGATCTTGGAAGTGAACTTTGAGTGTCAGCAGTACATAAGGAAGGCATAAATATTCACTATGATATTTATTACACAAGGGAAATGATGCCAACTTCACAGCTGCTTATGTTACCGTGATAAAGATATTGGCATTTATTAAGTCTTTTCTCTGCCATTTGTTCCTTCCATTATTACGCAAGGGAACTGAAAAAAGGCCGTCACCTTAAGCATTCAAGCATACTACTATACATCCAGGTTGGATACAAAGATTTAAGTTCACATCATATATAAATGAAGATTTTTGGTATATAGTGTATATACCAAATGAAAACACTGAAATAATGAAATATATCATTACAAGGAATCAGGTGATCTGTGATGTTCTTATTTCATCAAAGATTGCTGAAAAACAATCACAAAACAACATGTGTGATGAAATTAGTGTTCATCATGTATCTCGTGTCATAGATTGCACTGGATGTCAGTTCTATAGGGCCTGTTTGGATGGCGACCATAGATTACCACGACTAAGGTTAGGCGTGAGCCGTGTGGCATGACCAAGTTTGTGGTAAGATGGAGCTGTTTGGTTGCCTGCCAAAAGTTAGTCAAATTGTGGCTAATTGAGTGCGGCAACCGTTTGGATGGTGACCATACAACTTGCCATAATTTTGGCAAATATGTTCGGCAAATGTTTGGTTCATAGCCAAACTTGATTATGGTCACCCAATTCTATTGCAAAGGTAATCTTACCACCCAAAACATATAACAGCAATAAGGCATAATTATTTTAAAGTAACTAGCATAATTATAAGACATCAATAATTACAATAATCAAGTGCCTTAACACCATACAAGTTCACTATAGGCATATACATATTTATCAATTGTTAATCTCATTGCCCACTTTTTATTTTCTGAGGAACCATTGCCCACTTATACGTTAAAATAAAACAGGGACAAAATATTTCCTTCATTCGGCCCAGCCAGCCCATCAGATTAGCCCAAGTTATTATAATAGCAAAAACAATAATAAAAAAAGTGTACCGTCTTCTTCCTCTCCTTATCCCCTTTCGTTCTCTCTAACTTCCCCAATTCCACCGAACAAGCAAGCTTCTTCCTGCTTCCCAGAACCAAATCGCTAGCTTCAGAGTTACAAAAGAAGAAAAATCGCTATCTTTATCTCTCGTTCTCCATGATGTTCGAAGCCTCTTCTGTTTGGATTCTTTGCCTCGTCCGGCCATCGCCACCGGTGCTCATCTGAAGCTCATCGGTTCCCTTCTTGCATCGACCCCTCTCCCTCACAGCAGCAGCCGACAACTTGATTGAGGGTCAGAGCAAGGTGGCCTCTGGCGGGCGACGAGATGAGATGATCATGTTAGAACTAATTGATCTCAAACTAACAGGATCATCTAGTCAGTAGATCACACCTAGAACATTAATCTAATCACTGTAATTTGAATAACCCGTCATGATCTTAGCCACTAATGATGGCTGTAGAGACTGTAGATGAAGCAGAACAACCGTAGGTGTAGAAGAAGAGCAGATGTCGATGCCGAAACGGCCCGTTGCGCGCACCCGCGCGGGGCATATTTAAGTTTACATATTTAACCCAAAGATGAGTATATTTCCATATATTCAATAGTTAGGAAATCATTTAAGAGCAATAATTTGCTAATTTTTAAGCTTCCGCTGCCATCTTGAGAATACTTTCTGCTCATTCACTATTAAGTTTCATTAAGCATATTTTTCCGCTGCCATATTAAGCATATATTAAGTTTTATTAAGTGCATTGAGCATAATAATTTAAAGCATAAGTTTATAATTAATTTTGCTTTTCAGTTGAGCTAAACTTTTGAGAATTTTACATTAAGTTTTCTGTTTTCACAGAATTATGAGTTCTTAGCTATTTATGTAATTCTCAACATTATTAAGTTTTAAGTATGTCCCCTTTTAATGATCAAATAAGTCTTTTCTCTGTGAAAAAAAACATGGTTGAGAAATAATATTATTAAGTTAACGCCCAGTCATTTCTCATCATGTTGAAGACATTATTTTGCAATGTATGTGCATATTAAGTTAAGAATATTATATTCCATTCGCTGAGAATATTAAGTTTGATCAATTAAGTTTTTCCCAATAATAGAATTTTGCTCTAATTAAGTAAGTTTATGCTGTTTTATTATAAGTAAATAAGTTTCGCTTGTTTTCCTTTCTGGTGATGCAAGTTGTTACTTATTTTGCATGTTTGTAATAAGTCCACCTTAGGATTATTCTCATGCTATTTCATCATGTGCATTTTATTGTAGTATTTAAGTCTAAGATTTAAGATATTTTTTCATCATGTCTTAAGAAATGCATAAGTTTGCATTGATTATGTGTCCTTTAAGATTAATGATGCTTCTTTTGCATATTTATTAACACATCAAGAATATCTACTAAGCATTATTATTTGGCTATGTCCTTTCAGCTGAGGGCCACGTGAGAATCCTTAGGCCCTTCAATGGCAATGAATTCCTTCAATGAAAAGAGAAGGTGCAAGACAATCTCAAGTCTCTGGAGCTTGATTATGTGCTTCATACCGTCAAGCCATTTCCTCCCACTTCAGGCATCAAGAACTATGATGCGTAATAACTTCGTATAGCAAGTTTTATGTCCTTCATTCTTATAGATATGAGCAATTCTGCAGAAAGCTCTAATACAAGATTAGCATTCTTAATGTTGTTTTGTATGGCATGTTTTATTTTAAACAGGCATATGAAATATTTTCCGGTATTATCATTATTAAGTCTACATTTGATTGTAGTCAATATTGCTGTAGTTTGTTACAGTATTCCTTCAAGTAATGACATGGTTGATGATGTCAAGCCCATTGACAGCTACATTGTTTTGTTATGAAAGAAGGATCCCTGGATAAAGTCATTTTTAATGATTTAAGTGAACAGCTAGCAATATGACTAATTCAGGGTTTTATCTCCTATCCTATTTTCTCGAATTTTAGTATGGATTTGGTGATTAATCTGAAATATGATTCTAGATGAGGCCGAATAAACAAACTCTCAATTAAGATTAAGATTAATAAGTGTTCTATCGAGATACTGTAGCAGACTTTGGTTAATTATGTCCCGGGACGCCTGTATTGCTTCCGATGACTGGTTCGTTGGGTTTTTTTGTTATGGTATTGAGTATGAACATAATGCGAACATTAGTCTAAATTTAAGATTAAGATTGTTCGATTAAGTGGGAGATTATTGATCTGTGTATGTCCATCTGTACGTGATCGATAACATAAATATTATAAAAGGATTAAGCCATTGACTTTTGGTCAAAGGGGAGAATGTTGGAATAATTGACCTCGGTCAAGTGGCCCAAAAGGCCCAATCCGAATCCAACTAA
>LAPY01002456.1:49236-61272 GCA_000970635.1 Eragrostis tef
CCGGCGCGCCGGTGGCCATCGCCGGCATACTGTCCATACTCAAGCGCCGGCCGGCAATCAACGAGGAGGGGACCAAGCGGCGAACCATCAAGGAAGGGAGACCCCTTGACGTCGAGCTCAAGAAAGTGACATTTGCGTACCCGTCGCGCCCCAACCTGGCGGTGCTGAGTAACTTCACGATGCGGGTGAAGGCGGAGAGCACGGTCGCGGTCATCGGTCCGAGCGGGAGCGGCAAGTCCACGGTGGTGTGGCTGGTGCAGAGGTTCTACGACCC
Source organism: Eragrostis tef (assembly GCA_000970635.1). Lineage (NCBI taxonomy): Eukaryota > Viridiplantae > Streptophyta > Magnoliopsida > Poales > Poaceae > Eragrostis > Eragrostis tef. The sequence continues at coordinate 49,511 of LAPY01002456.1, forward strand.
GCTCGGAGGTAAGGTTACGGTTGGCAGCGTGGATGTGCGGGAGCTGGACCTCAAGTGGCTTAGAGGGGAGTGCGCCATGGTGGGTCAGGAGCCGGCTCTGTTCAGTGGCTCCATCAGAGAAAACATTGGCTTCGGCAACCCCAAGGCTTCGTGGGCAGAAATTGAAGAGGCTGCCAAAGAGGCCAACATCCACAAGTTCATCGCTGGCCTTCCACAAGGCTATGATACTCAGGTAAGCCATTTCAAGAACATTTTTCTAACATGCTAACTTATTTTATATTGAAGCATATTTCTGTACAGTTGCATATATATTAACCAGTGTTTGTTTTGACCAGGTCGGAGAGAGTGGGGTCCAGTTGTCAGGGGGTCAGAAACAGAGGATTGCCATCGCACGAGCAATCGTTAAGCAGTCCCGGATACTACTTCTGGACGAGGCCAGCAGCGCGCTGGACCTCGAGTCTGAGAAGCACGTGCAGGAAGCACTGAAAAAGGTCTCGCAGCGAGCAACCACGATCATGGTGGCGCACCGCCTCTCCACGGTGCGTGAGGCCGACCGCATTGCTGTAGTGAGCAACGGGAAGATTGTTGAGTTCGGCAGCCATGACGTGCTTCTAGCCAACCATCGCGACGGCTTGTACGCAGCGATGGTGAAGGCGGAGGTGGAGGCGCAGGCATTCGCGTAGACTATCACCCATAGCGCAATTATAAGTATTTCCTTGGGGAGAGTTACTTAGGAAGTTTGATTATATTTACATGTCAATTGGATTAATTAAATGCTACCGCGGCTATCAAATAAATAAATGTGCAGAAGCATGGAAATTACCTAGAATTTCCTTGTTGGCGATGCTTGGTCTTCAGATTAATTCCTGAATGCGGCTTCATTCTAGCTAATAAAGTTTAAAACGGATTTTCTTCTGTGTGTGGTTGCAAATACTAACTTAGTTTCGGCCAAAAACTTTTTGATATTATTATTTAAAAATATTACCAATATATCTTGTAGTAGTCTGCTTGTGAGAGTCGTGAGTCATTTTTCTCCATGGCCTAATTCTTTTAGGTAATGGAAGCTTTTTATTTCAAGGTGAAATAATGTTCCGGCCTCTGCATAGCAAGATACATTTAGTCTTACATGTCAAACACCAAGGTAAGCTGATACAAATCAGGCTTAAAACACCTAAAAAACAAGGAATCATCTATCATCTAGCATAGCACCTAAAACAAAGCCTATGATGTCAATTTCTTGTTGTTGCAGCCATGTCCTTAAAAGAAATTGATATCGCCGCATAAACAACACTTGCTCAGTAAACTCGAACTTCGGCGGCAAGGTTGTGCGGAGGCTCAATGCCACTCCGCGCATCACGCACGACGCTTTCGCTGCACAATCTGAAGTCACACAAGAATAGTCGGACTGTGCGAAGGTGAAGAACCTCCCCGCGCTCCACGCGACGCTTTCGCTGCACTATCTTTTGACGATCCTTGCAAGTGAACCGATAAATCTTTGCCACATCCACCCAGAGCCCATACCCTTGACATGAAAATGACAACCAATGAAGTCTATGAACAACGATGCCTATGGTTTTGATGGCCTCTCCCGAACAGACGAAATTTAGCCACCATAAATTATTGCTGACACAAACTTCATCATATATGCTTTTCCACATCAACACTTCTCGACACCAAATTGCTATTAGGCGCTGGAATAGATGCAACACCCACTGAATCAAACTGAATGAGAGATCATAGTGACCCAAAATCCAAAAGCAAACCTTAGACACCGGAGAAATTAAACGGCGATCGTCTTCTCCACAGATCTTCCTTAATCACAATCCATGCGTAGATTAATGTATACCATGGGCCAAATTCTTGGTCGTCTTCTGTACCATGTTGTTCTTATCATTGATCACTTCCCTTCGTGGGTTGATTCCCATGTGCCTTGGCATGCTCTTTTCTATGTTTTGTTTGTTAAAGTTAGTGATGGCCAAATACAAATATATATGCTAGATAGACCATAATTATAGCTGGCCCACATGACTAATGAGACAACCTAGCACGATTAGCACATGTCATGCCTTGCCATGGGCCGACCTACCCCTCCCTCCGCCCAATGGCTGGAATGGCACGGCCCACTTAACAGCCGTGTCGTGTTGGCCAAATATGCTAAATGGGCTCTTGCTGTGCTCGGTTCTGGGCCGCCCATTTGACCATCACTAGTCAAAGTAACTATGGATGCTGATTTTTTTTTGTTTTTTTGGCTGATCCCATTTTTCCTAATGTTTTATGCACTGAGATGCTTAATAAATATACAACGAGGAAAGAAAGATATCCGACTCCTTATTAAGCAATTTAAATCTAGTTGCATTGGTCCATTTCAGCTAACTGAAAAATGAATATATATTTTTTATTTGTCACTAGTAACTTTTCCATCTCTTTTAGCCAAGTGACCCAGTAAAAATGAATGTATTTTTTATTTGTGACTAGTCAACGAGAATGCATCACAGTATGAACTATCAAACTCGTACCTGTATTTAGTCATCATAGAATTTTCTCCTTGAATTATTCTATTAGTCTGCATCTAATTTAGAGTATGTTCGTTTCGTTTAGGACTAAAGTTTAGGCGGAGAATCTTGATATTTAAAGTTATTAAAAAATATAACTACAAAACTAATTACAAAACTTCTGAGCTAATTTGCGAGACGAATCTAATTAGGGTAATTATTCATCTCGAAATTAGGACTCATCTACTAAAAAAGTTTTGTTATTAGACTTTATGTAATACCTCTAAATAGCAAGATTCTTCGGACAAAACTTTAGTTTAGGAGGAAACGAATAGGGCCTTAATATGTTGACCAACTATATAGTACTACATGTGCAAAAACAATTAAAAAAAGCGGTTGTTAGAATGAATTCGAGTCCATTTCCCATGCGAAGTATTAGTCGATTTTATTATTTGTTTCACAAAATAACTGTGTCTGAGGTACCACAATTACTATGAAAGTTTGATAATTATTTGAAACTATTATTTAAGTTTAGCATACAAAATTAATCACTTTTATATGTTTTCTTCTTCCGAAAAAGTATAATGCAACCCAACAAGTTTTTTGAATTCATTAATTACTATAATCCAAAATGTTAGTCAATTCTGTTGGACGCATAAAAATATTTGCAGTATGCGTATCATTATTTCTGGAAAGAAAACTGTGATATGTAGTTTAGGTGATAATGATATGTAGTTCAGGTAATTATTAGATAGGATAAGAAAATAATTTCATTTCGAATGTTCTCAGTGTGGTAAATTGCTCACTAGAGACGAAGCATTATTCTCAAGAAAGAGTAGGAAATAAATTTGATGGGGAAGTTTGGTGCCGGGTCGATGTTAGTGGCGAGCTAGACAACCTGAACCCAATGATGCGGTGGTCAAAACTAGTGCGATGCAGCATCTTAATACAAAAGGTAGTCTGTTTTTGTAAACTCTCTCTTCTTCTTAATACAAAAAATACAAGTATATGCACGATCTTGAAAAAAGAATGAAAAACTACAAGTATATGCAAGATTTGATCTTCAGAAATTGTAGCACCTTGTAACGCGCACTGTAACTACTATGAGTAATATTTTTTACCACCGCAAAAAATAAATAAATAAATTGTAGCACCTTGTAACGCGCATTGTAACTACTATGAGTAAAAAACGAGGTCTATGCACGCCCTATAACTGAAGGTGAAGGAAAGAGACGTCCAAATTGGTACATCATCAGGCCTGATGCTGATACGCATTGGTGAGAAATGAGACGAGACAGAGCAGAGCAACTAGAGCTTGGAGTTCCCGGCGATGTTGATCACGAAACGGTAGCGGACGTCGTTGCGCGCCAGCCTGGCCAGCGCCTCGTTGATCCTATCCGTGGACACGAGCTCGATGTCGCAGGTAATGTTATGCTCGCCGCACAGGTCCATCATCTCCTGCGTCTCCTTCATGCCTCCTGTCATGCTCCCACTCACGGTCCTCTTCCCTGCAGTCATCATCAGAAGTTCAGAATCACCAAATTAGATACCGTGTCACACATATACAGAGCCAGCTTACAGAATATCCCACACATCTCCCCAGTATTTTGTCTTCATTCACTGCCACTAACTTTTATATGTTTTCTTCTTCCGAAAAAGTATAATGCAACCCAACAAGTTTTTTGAATTCATTAATTACTATAATCCAAAATGTTAGTCAATTCTGTTGGACGCATAAAAATATTTGCAGTATGCGTATCATTATTTCTGGAAAGAAAACTGTGATATGTAGTTTAGGTGATAATGATATGTAGTTCAGGTAATTATTAGATAGGATAAGAAAATAATTTCATTTCGAATGTTCTCAGTGTGGTAAATTGCTCACTAGAGACGAAGCATTATTCTCAAGAAAGAGTAGGAAATAAATTTGATGGGGAAGTTTGGTGCCGGGTCGATGTTAGTGGCGAGCTAGACAACCTGAACCCAATGATGCGGTGGTCAAAACTAGTGCGATGCAGCATCTTAATACAAAAGGTAGTCTGTTTTTGTAAACTCTCTCTTCTTCTTAATACAAAAAATACAAGTATATGCACGATCTTGAAAAAAGAATGAAAAACTACAAGTATATGCAAGATTTGATCTTCAGAAATTGTAGCACCTTGTAACGCGCACTGTAACTACTATGAGTAATATTTTTTACCACCGCAAAAAATAAATAAATAAATTGTAGCACCTTGTAACGCGCATTGTAACTACTATGAGTAAAAAACGAGGTCTATGCACGCCCTATAACTGAAGGTGAAGGAAAGAGACGTCCAAATTGGTACATCATCAGGCCTGATGCTGATACGCATTGGTGAGAAATGAGACGAGACAGAGCAGAGCAACTAGAGCTTGGAGTTCCCGGCGATGTTGATCACGAAACGGTAGCGGACGTCGTTGCGCGCCAGCCTGGCCAGCGCCTCGTTGATCCTATCCGTGGACACGAGCTCGATGTCGCAGGTAATGTTATGCTCGCCGCACAGGTCCATCATCTCCTGCGTCTCCTTCATGCCTCCTGTCATGCTCCCACTCACGGTCCTCTTCCCTGCAGTCATCATCAGAAGTTCAGAATCACCAAATTAGATACCGTGTCACACATATACAGAGCCAGCTTACAGAATATCCCACACATCTCCCCAGTATTTTGTCTTCATTCACTGCCACTATGCTTTGAAAATTTAAACGCGGAACCTCGAGATTTGGTTTGTGTTTGGATTAAACAAAACAAAAAATCTGAAGAATCCCTTCATCTGTGCACGAGTGTGAAATATCGAAAATCTAAAACAGTAAAGGAAACAGCTTTGTAGATAAAAGGGATGAAATGTCTCACCGAAGATTAGAGGAAACGACGGGAGCTCGACGGGCTGATCCGGTGCGGCGACGAGCACTAGCTTGCCGTTGACCTTGAGCAGCTCCAAGATGGGACCCAGCGAATGCTTCGCCGAGACCATCGTCAGATGTTCAGAACCACCAAATTAGATACCGTGTCACACCAGAATATCCACACAGATTCCCAGTAATTCACTGCCCGTCTGCTTAGATTGAAAATTTTAAATGCAGAACCCCGAGGTTTGGTTTCTTTGGATTAAACAAAAAACAAACAACAGTAAAGGGAACAGATTGGTCGATGAAATGCTCACCGAAGATGAGAGGAAACGACGGGAGCTCGACGGGCTGATCCGGTGCGGCGACGAGCACCAGCTTGCCGTTGACCTTGAGCAGCTCCAGGATGGGACCCAGCGAATGCTTCGCCGCGACCGTGTCAATGATGTAGTCCAGGCTCCTCGTCATGGCCTAATAAAATAGTAGCAGTGGCAATTAATAAGCAATGTCACATGAGGGACTTGAGACTTTGACATCATTGACTGGTAGTTAGTTTCCAGTGAGTTCAGCGCTGGTTACGCGCAAATGCCCACCTGCATCTGTTTCTGGTTGGTGCTGACGATGAAGTCGTCAGCCTTGAGGCGTTCCCTGGCCTCCCTCTCCTTGGCCGGCGACGTGCTGATGACGGTGACCTTGAGGCCGAACGCCTTGCCGAACTTGACGGCGACGTGGCCGAGCCCGCCGAGCCCCACGACGCCGAGGCTCCCGCCGGACTTGAGCATGCCGCGCTGCGTCGAGCGGCAGGTTGTCGGGGATGCGCACCACGAACCGCTTGTGCGCGACGATCATGTTGGAGTAGCCGCCGTACGTGACGCTGCCGTCCCAGAAGATGCCGTTGTAGGTGAGCGTGACCTTGTCGCAGTAGTTCTCCTCGGAGCGGCGGCAGCCGGCCTTGAAGCCGGACACGTTCGTGCCCACCTTGGTGACCACGCCGGTGATCTCGTGCCCGGGGACGACGGGGTACATGGTGATGCCCCAGTCGTTCTGGATGAAGTGGAGATCGGTGTGGCACATGCCGCAGTACTGCACCTTGATCACCACGTCGTCGACGCCCGTCTCCCTGTAATTAAGTGACCCGACAGGACGTGATGAGTCATCCAATCAGTTATAGTTCGATTGAAATGATTTATGCACTGGATGCAGGACTGATTGGATGAATTGGTATCAACATCGAACGGATGTATACCTTCTCTTGAAGATGAAGGGCTCGATCTTGCCAGACTCGTTCATGGCCGCCCACCCGGTCACGGTCTGAGTGTGGTTTGGGGTGACCTCCATGACTCTGCGCAGAGAGAGAGAGAGAGAGAGAGAGAGAGAGAGAGGCTCGTGATGTCTTGACTCTTGAGGTACTTGTGATGAAAAGCTGTAGCGGCACAGGCAATTTAAAGGCGAGCAACGCTGTTGACCCGTGGTTAGGTCCTCTAAAAGCCTTGTTTTATGAGCGTTGACCATAATTTTTTAATAGTCATAGTTCACCTGCTCTGGTTACAATCAGACGTGACTTACGTAGCATTTAAACAAACCGATTTGAAAAAAAAAACACTGATGTTGTCATTCCAAGGATAAATCAACTGCCATGTCTAAATGTTAATGTTACACATGTCTGATGATTCTATTTTCATGTTTGCGTTGTCATATGAAGATGCTACGGCAACACAATTTTGGACATAACTGCCAGATACAACCGGAAACAGGTACAATTTTGTGACGGAAACACATGATAGCTTGATGTACCTGAGTTGTTGTGTTAGCTTGATGTAGTTTTCGTGCATGTCTTAGATTTATGCAGACATCCTTCTCGTTTCTCTCGGGCGCAAAATAAAACGAAATGGAAACAGGCAAACTCTCAGAGCAACTCTCGATATATATGTAGCTTACTTGTTGTGTTAGTTTGATGTATTTCTAGTGCATCTCATGGAACACGTTATAATAAAATACCGAACAGATGCCAAGATGCAAAAAATGAAATGAAACATTCATACTAATTTCTAACGGTGCCGTAGAACGGGACACGGCGCATATGTCATTTTCAACTGCAATACTGACCACACGGCTTGCGCTCTGATTAGGTTGGTGGTAGAGGTCCTCGTCGTCATCTGTCCACGCATTTCACGCGCAGCCTGTGACGGAATCTCGTCGTGTGGATCCATTTTATGGACCATGTTATGTGGAATCCCCACATGCTTTGATTTACACGAAAGAGATTTATTTGTTGTATTAATCACCACTCTGAGCAACCAAAAGTTTTTGTTCTTGCTATGCTTGTTACGGAATTTTATCTGTGATATGCATAGCTGTATGTTACAATCATTACTTAGCTTGTCATAACGTTGATCATATGTTCAGTGTATGTTCATCATGTCGCTATCTATAAAGAATAAATATATACCTCATGTGCAATACAGTGTGAGCAATTCAGACGAGACAAACAAAAACTATTGCACATTATCCCGTTCCGGTCCCTCCTAGCATCTCCATATATTTTTTCTGCGTGCCATTACAATGCTTGTTCACCATTTGTGCAGCATTTTATTTAAATTGTGAACTCCAAATTAACATATTTTGATTCAAAGAATATATAGGTGTGGTGTGCGTAGTGGATTGACCAGTCTCTAATGCAGCAGGCAGAATGACCGTAGCATTATTTCATACACATCACTACATCAGCAATCAATTAGAGCAAGAGAACATGCACATGACTCTATTTCTTGGGGCGTGTTCGTTTCCATCCCTTCTAAAATTTATACCTGTCACATCAAAGAGAATTTTATTATTTAAGAGTACTAAATAAAGTCTAATGACAAAATTTTTTTATAGATAGGTACATCTTTACGAGACGAATCTAACGAGCATAATTATTCTATGTTTTGCTACAGTAACCATAATCTAATTATGTGTTAACTACCATCATTAGATTCGTCTCGCAAATTAGACCAGAGTTCTGCAGTTAGTTTCATAATTAATACTCTTAAATGACAAGATTCTTTTAGTTTAGACTCCTCTAAATTTTAGACCTCGTGCAACGAACACCACTTTGATCTGTGAATATTAATAATATCTGATGTAGCATACTAAAGTATATAATATATATGCAATATACCATAGTTTTTACTGCACGACAGAACTCACTTGTTTGTTAGTATAATATAGCCATTTTTCTCGGCAAAACCCAAAGAAATTATTAGATTATTTTGGTTTATTCCTTGATTTATTTTTATCAAAAATAGACAGTGTCTTAAACATGTTTCAATGAATAGAATTTTACCGATGGTTTAGCAAATGCTCATGGGTGAATACTAATCTGATGGTTGCAACCACTAGATGCGAGTTTATACTTCTCATGTCGAGAATTAGAAGACCTTAGCTTTTTAAAGTCTTGACCACAGAAATCATGGTGAACAACACCGGTGATTTCAATGAAACGATCACTGGTACTTTTTCCAGAACCAATGTACAACCTCTTTTCCTATGACTTAGAAACGGTCGAGTATAAGCTCTCATAGTAGCTTCCGAAAGATAGAAGTACGGAGGGAGTAGTTGACTGACCGGTAGTACCGAGAAAAGACTGAGAAAACGCAACGGAACGACCATGCATGAAACACTGAGCGAACAGCGCGCTTTGTTTCACGAAACTTTGGTGTGAAGAAGCTGGACCAACAAAGAAAGCGCCGGCCACCTAACCAAGTCAGACCCTTTAATTTGTTAATGGAGCACGCGTCACCAGTCACTTGCGAGAAAGAAAGCTACCAGACGAGCAGGACTTGACCATGAGGAGTGTCCATGGACCACATATTAGTCCGAGCATAATTATTCTATGTTTTGCTACAGTAACCATAATCTAATTATGTGTTAACTACCATCATTAGATTCGTCTCGCAAATTAGACCAGAGTTCTGCAGTTAGTTTCATAATTAATACTCTTAAATGACAAGATTCTTTTAGTTTAGACTCCTCTAAATTTTAGACCTCGTGCAACGAACACCACTTTGATCTGTGAATATTAATAATATCTGATGTAGCATACTAAAGTATATAATATATATGCAATATACCATAGTTTTTACTGCACGACAGAACTCACTTGTTTGTTAGTATAATATAGCCATTTTTCTCGGCAAAACCCAAAGAAATTATTAGATTATTTTGGTTTATTCCTTGATTTATTTTTATCAAAAATAGACAGTGTCTTAAACATGTTTCAATGAATAGAATTTTACCGATGGTTTAGCAAATGCTCATGGGTGAATACTAATCTGATGGTTGCAACCACTAGATGCGAGTTTATACTTCTCATGTCGAGAATTAGAAGACCTTAGCTTTTTAAAGTCTTGACCACAGAAATCATGGTGAACAACACCGGTGATTTCAATGAAACGATCACTGGTACTTTTTCCAGAACCAATGTACAACCTCTTTTCCTATGACTTAGAAACGGTCGAGTATAAGCTCTCATAGTAGCTTCCGAAAGATAGAAGTACGGAGGGAGTAGTTGACTGACCGGTAGTACCGAGAAAAGACTGAGAAAACGCAACGGAACGACCATGCATGAAACACTGAGCGAACAGCGCGCTTTGTTTCACGAAACTTTGGTGTGAAGAAGCTGGACCAACAAAGAAAGCGCCGGCCACCTAACCAAGTCAGACCCTTTAATTTGTTAATGGAGCACGCGTCACCAGTCACTTGCGAGAAAGAAAGCTACCAGACGAGCAGGACTTGACCATGAGGAGTGTCCATGGACCACATATTAGTCTTGCTCGGTCACAACTGTGCGTGCACACACACGGTTCGGTTGATGGGACCAAATATTATCAGAGGAAATTAGGAGGACAGGTTCTAGGTCATTTTCATGAGTTTTCCAGCAGAGACCAAATAAGTTGAACATGGTGGTGGATATGATTCTGCGGTGCGGCCAACATGGTAACATCACATCTCGGTTTATAAAAATCGGCCACATACATAAGACTTGTTCGAGTCTTTCATTTGGTTCTGCAAATTTCGTGGTTGCTTCCTCAATTATTTCTTTTAACCATGTTCTCTGGGTATTCACAGTTCGTTACCCTTTTTTTTGAAGCAACAAGAGGAACAAGAGTCACAAGACCCTGCATATTGTATTTCATTTATCAGAGAATTTAAAATATATGAATTACATAACAAAGAAGGAAAAAGGAAGAAAAACAAAAAACAAATCAAGTAATATATTTCTAACCAATAGAAAAAAATTGGCGGCAGCAATTAAGGATATTAGTATTTATTTCCAATAGTCATGTTTTCTAAAACATTGGATGCTTGAAAAGTCTTGGCTATGATTTTAGCAACCATAAATCCAGATTGTGTCTTCAAAAACATTTGCTTCATCAATGGAAATTCTCATCCATGATTTTACATGTGTAGATGCAGTCCAATGGCTCTCAATGAGTTTGTGCACATGTGCACTAAATACTTCTTGTGCACCTGATATTTCCCCATAAAATTAATAGACTTCTTCCTTTCAAATAAGCAGTGTATCCAAGAAGTAGAAGCTATATATAAGCAATCAGGTCCTATAATTGCTAGCATCTCTCCCACACGGATCTATTGGATTGTACCTTCTGTCAGAATATAAACATTTCTGAGCCTAGGAAACAATTAGAGGTGCTTGCCGATGAGTTGAGGTGTATAAACAATGGAGGTCTTCAACACTATGGATGGAGATAGAGTGATAGACTTTGTCATATATTAATATGTCTCGTCATCATGACTTAGTGATGAATTATATACGTGCGGTATTATTTCATTTTCAGTCAGGCAGACGAAAGTGTTGCAAATCTGTAATAAGTCGGCTCTAACTTCCTAGTAAGGTCAAGGCCGGGATGCGCTTTCCCATTATCTAAAAAAAGGAATATAAACATTTCTGGTTTTGATGAAAGAAATCTCTTTTCAGTTGCCATAATATACAACTCTTCATATTTGAAATAATGTTTTGTTGTAGATATTGATGGCTAAAGTTGAAAGGAATTGAGTTTGACTAAACCCATAAATCCTTATATTCTGGATAGAGAGATTTTCTTTGCGAGAAAGATGGCATGTGAAACTAATTGGGTGACTTTTGAAGGAGGGGGGAGGCATGTGATGGTGTGTGCCGCAAGTTTTATTCCCACAGATCAAGTTTGTTTAAATAATATTTTTTTGCGGTGAATTTAGAAAAAGAATATATATATATATATTTAGTTATAGGTCAAGTTTTTTTTTGACAGATGTTATTGTTCTTACAAACATAGGTATATATATTTTAATATTGAGTAGATCCTTGGTGCCGACAAAGGTCTGATTGCCTAACTGTTTGTATTTTGGGCCTGTTTGCTTTGG
>LAPY01002457.1:3535-16827 GCA_000970635.1 Eragrostis tef
TATATATATATATATATATATATATGCAAACCGGGAAAGATCTTTGCTCGTTAGTCAAGAGTGCATCTGCCTATTTTCTCTGGTCAAACATGGTTGGCAGTGGCATATGGACTATATCATGACACAGTAGCAAGAGAAGTCCAATCTCTTAGCGCAGGACAAAACATATTCAATGCTTGCATTACAGTAATGCTGTTGCTGTCAACACGAACAGAGCAGACCTGAATTTATATTCGCAATCAACATGTGTTCCGCAGGAATTGAGCCAAGCAAATATCAGTCGCCGCATACAACAGACGTGAAGAAACCGGAATTACCTGCGCATTCTTTGACGCCGACTGAGTTACGAAGTCATAGTAGGGCCCCGGACGTCTCTCTCGACGAGACATTTCGTCGAGCACCTTCCAAGCATCCAGCGTGCCTTGCGTGACTGTAACCAGCAGGTAGCAGAACAGCAGCGCCTATGGCAGGTCCTCTCCGGCATGCACCCTCGTCTCCCCTCAGCCTCCCTCCCATTCCATGGTCGGTTGAGAGTTGACCCTGGAAGAGGCAGCAGCAGAGGAAGCATCCACCGACGAGAGAAAGAAGCGCCACCCGACCGCGACACGAGGACACCGGAGCAGCCTAGCGGGCCAGGCGGCCAGTCTCGGATGGCAGAACGACGAGAGCGTCGCGCCGGCGACGGAGGCACCAGCGAGCGAGGTAGGAGAACGAATATGTGAAAAGAAGGTGTAAAATGCAAATAACTGGATTCGCGATCCAATCCAGTGGCTATGCGTAAATTATTAGATCGCGAGTATTAATGGGGTAAAGTGTAAATTAGGATCTCTTTCGCAAATTCACCACTTCCCCCGCCAAACTCGGCGGCGACCAGTTCAACAAAAGGAGAAAAAAAAAAGCTCGGCAGCGACGGTCCAGCGAGCCCCGGGTGGTGGAAGCCGCGGTGAAGATGCTCCGGAACAGAAACACGACGAGTGCGGTATATAGGCACCGGTGCCCGCGGCGCGCTGTCCGCCGCCGCCGATGAAGAACGGTGGTTGAACCCTCCACGATGCGATGGTTCGCTAAGTTCGGCACAAGCCATCACACGCTTTCCAAGCTACGGGGGTCATGACGGGGCCCACGGCTCCCGCGCCATGACTTGCCGTTCTATTCTCTCTGCTTTGCTTCCGTTCTCTTGTTCAAGGCACCTTGGCTGCAGGGAGACGACATGTTTTTAGGTGATACACATGTTAGTGCATCTTATCAAGTTAAGAGTGGTTGTGGATGGCGCAGAAGCGCGCGAGCAAGAGCACGGCCTTGTCGTACGTCCAGTTCAGAGCTAGGCGTCGTGCGCGCACGCAAGCGGCTTCCGCGCACTTCGTCTATGGGGAGCTTCCGCACCGAACTCTCCAGCTGCCCGTAGAGCACGGCAGCGGCGGACTGGGACATGACGGCGATGGCGGCCGCGGCAACGTCGAGGCGGCCAGTGTGATCGATGCCCATGAGCGCTGGGACCGTGCAGAGGCGACAGCCGTGGCGCGCCGCGATGGCCGCGACACGGTTGAGCGCGTCGAGCTTGGGTCGTCGCCGGGTACGAGCGTGCGAGCCGAGGCAAAGCACGTTGGAGAGCAGGCACGCCGCTCTCCTATGACACACGCTTAAGATGCAGAACACGTCCCAATACTAAAAATAATCATGAAAAACAAGACAGCATACAACATTCAGTAAGTATATTGGCAATAAATCGTAACGCATACAGCAGTACATGTTCCATGAAAGAATTTCTCTGCAGATCTCCAGAAATGGATACAAGGACTCCACGCAGCATAAAATCGAGACAATGCTTAATACTGCAGTATACACCAAATTTCTTTCATGGAGTTCAGAAACGTCTAGAAGCAAAAGTTCACATTGCGCAAACAACATGTTCAGAAACTGTCCAAATCTGCAGAGTAGGAATCCGCCATCCCCACATAGTTTTGCAGTGATCTTGGAACGGGAGGGACTTCGACATCCAAGACACCCTCTAGCATGCGAACAACTTGCCCCATCATTGGCCGATCAACTTCAGCATCCTGAATGCACCAGCAAGCGACTCTACAGGCTCTGTGCAGCTGCTCTGCATCAGCATTGCCCTCCAACTACTGTCCAATAGGCACATAACATCTCCTTCATTCACCTTAACTGCAGCATAGATTGGAAAGTAAGTAAATTTCCCCTTCCTTAATTTTATCAGAATTCCTTCGGCCTGATATTATCTCAAGAAGCACCATTCCAAAGCTGTAAACATCAGACTTATGTGTGATTGGTAGCCCTGAGATCCACTCTGGTGCAAGGTATCCGATGGTCCCTCTCATTGTTGTCAGAACCCTGCTGAAATCACGGCCAAGAAGCTTTGCCATACCAAAATCTGCAATCTTAGGACAGAACTGCTCATCAAGAAGTATATTGTCTGGCTTAATGTCGCAATGTACAATGCAATCTTTGCATTCCTCATGCAGATAAGCTAAACCTCTTGCTGTTCCAAGAGCAACATGGTACCGCAGCTCCCACCTCAACTTTTCAAAACTACTACAGAAGAGATGAGAGTTTAAAGAACCATTTACCATGTACTCATACACCAGCAACCTTCTGCTACCATCAGCACAAAATCCGAGCAAGCGAACAACATTGATGTGTTGAATCATACCAATGGTCTGCACCTCTGTTCGGAACTGCTTATCTCCTTGCCTGCATCCTTTTAACTTTTTGACAGCCACAGTAGTGGAAACTGGCATTGTCCCCTTGTAAACGTAGCCAAAGCCTCCTTCTCCAAGTTTTTCAGAGAAATGTTTTGTTGACTTCTTTATTTGCGCAAACGAGAAAACCATGAGGCCTCCATTTTCATCCATCAATCTTGCTTTCATTAGCTTTCTTTTGCATCTATGCAAAAGAATCAGACCGACAACAAGAAGGGATAAGACGCCAAGCACCGATAAAACAATTACTTTGACAGATGAAAATGCCGCGGCAGCTCTAGAACCAGATTTTTGTTGTTTCTTTGCAGGTACATACATACGACTGGCATTTGAACCAGAGTTAAGCAGTACCGTGTTCCTGAGCTCTTGAAAACATAGCGGGCATGTTGTATTGTAAGCAAAGGCAGTACATGTACAATCTCTTAAGCAGTAAGCTTCACACTCTTTCATGCTTTTCACTTCCGAAGAAGATTTCTCAGGAAATCTATAGATGCCGTCTATTGGATAAAATATCACATCTCGGTTTGCAGAAGAACCAATTTCACAATCCAGAGGTTCGCTCCTTGAACAACCTGCAGGAGTCCATGGTGCCAAACCAATAGGGCATGTGCACGAGCCTGGCCATGTACAGAGGCCATATGGTCCACAATATGATTCAAAGTCGCAGGCACTTTTTGGAGCAGACCACAAGATAGAATCACATTCCCCGAGTTTAGCAATTTGAATAATTCCGGATCTAGTTATACGAATGTATGTATGTGCATCCCTGAAGGTTAGCACATAGTATCCCTCTTCTTCACGAATATGCACCCAGCTCGGAAAAGTACCCAGAAATATAAAACTGCCGTGAAACTGATGGATAATTAAGCCTTTCCTTCTTGAATCTACTGCCAGAATAAGGTGCCTACCCATGATTTTATCGGATCCCAGTCTCCCTCCAGAGAGGAGTACATCAGTAGGTGTATCAAAACTCTGCCAAAGCACTCTGGAAATGTTTACTTGATCTCTTATGACAAGATTGCCGTTGTCAAGAAGCACTGCAGCAGCTGAAACAGAACTGTCCACCAGGTACTCTGAGGACCAAAAGTAAAACCAAAACGAGTCAAGTGTAGGAAACCAGATCTCCTATGAAATAAAAAATATTATTCAGAAATAGCATAGTCCAAGCAAACCCACTTAAAATCTTTACTGAACTATGACCGGCACGGGAGCGCCGGAAGGAAGAAGGCCCGGAGCTCCGGAAGGCAGAAGGACCGGAGCGCCGGTCGCCCGGGCGGCGGAGGCGCTGGGCGAGCGAGGGAGGAGGTCATCTGTATCCAAACCAAACGGTGGTGAGAACCGTGGGCGCACCCTCCTCGAAGCGATGATTCGCTGAGCTGGGCACAATCCATCACCGGCTGTCCAAGATGGGCGAGCCCCCACGGGGCCGGCCTCCGCGCCATGATGTGCTGCTCGCCTCTGTTCTCTCTGCTTTGCTTCAGTTCTCTCTTGGTCAGCGCCACCTTTCTCCTCGGCTCTCCATCACAGAGTTTGAGCCCGCGTTCATCTGACCGGATCAGTATGGTTTTTTTTTGTCATCGCAAACTGAAAAGCTTTGTGATCCTGAGCTTTGGTTTTTGGGCAGCGATTGGCTGCTTTGGCACCGGAATGGGGAATGTATCCTATTCGAAGAAGAGTTTTCATTTCAGCAAGGCACGAGTGCCAGTCCTTGCAGAGAAACACGAGCTCTTCCCGTAAAACAAACACAAGTGCTCGGCCACCGTTGCTGTTGAACCCGTGCCGTGACGAGCCGCAGCACCGTTGCTCGGCCACCGCAGCACCGTGAGGAGCCGCAGATTGTCGCCGGGGACGAGCGTGCGCACGGCGTGCGAGCCGAGGCAAAGCGCGTCGGAGAGCAGGCACGCCGCTCTCCTATGACACGCTTAAAATGCAGAACATGTCCCAATACTCGAAAAAATCATGAAAAACAAGACAGCATACAACATTCAGTAAGTAATTGTATAACAGGAATACAAGGCAATAAGGCGTAACTCATACAGCAGTTCATGTTCCATGTCTGCTTCACCCAACCAATGAAAGAATTTATCTGCAGATCTCTAGAAATGGATACAAGGACCCCTACACACAGCGTGAAGTTAAGACAATGCTTAATACTGAAGTATACAACGGGAGCGCCGGAAGGAAGAAGGCCCGGAGCTCCGGAAGGCAGAAGGACCGGAGCGCCGGTCGCCCGGGCGGCGGAGGCGCTGGGCGAGCGAGGGAGGAGGTCATCTGTATCCAAACCAAACGGTGGTGAGAACCGTGGGCGCACCCTCCTCGAAGCGATGATTCGCTGAGCTGGGCACAATCCATCACCGGCTGTCCAAGATGGGCGAGCCCCCACGGGGCCGGCCTCCGCGCCATGATGTGCTGCTCGCCTCTGTTCTCTCTGCTTTGCTTCAGTTCTCTCTTGGTCAGCGCCACCTTTCTCCTCGGCTCTCCATCACAGAGTTTGAGCCCGCGTTCATCTGACCGGATCAGTATGGTTTTTTTTTGTCATCGCAAACTGAAAAGCTTTGTGATCCTGAGCTTTGGTTTTTGGGCAGCGATTGGCTGCTTTGGCACCGGAATGGGGAATGTATCCTATTCGAAGAAGAGTTTTCATTTCAGCAAGGCACGAGTGCCAGTCCTTGCAGAGAAACACGAGCTCTTCCCGTAAAACAAACACAAGTGCTCGGCCACCGTTGCTGTTGAACCCGTGCCGTGACGAGCCGCAGCACCGTTGCTCGGCCACCGCAGCACCGTGAGGAGCCGCAGATTGTCGCCGGGGACGAGCGTGCGCACGGCGTGCGAGCCGAGGCAAAGCGCGTCGGAGAGCAGGCACGCCGCTCTCCTATGACACGCTTAAAATGCAGAACATGTCCCAATACTCGAAAAAATCATGAAAAACAAGACAGCATACAACATTCAGTAAGTAATTGTATAACAGGAATACAAGGCAATAAGGCGTAACTCATACAGCAGTTCATGTTCCATGTCTGCTTCACCCAACCAATGAAAGAATTTATCTGCAGATCTCTAGAAATGGATACAAGGACCCCTACACACAGCGTGAAGTTAAGACAATGCTTAATACTGAAGTATACACCAAATTTCTTTCATGGAGTTCAGAAATGTCTAGAAACAAAAGTTAAACATGCATTGCACAAACAACAGGTTTCAGAAACTGTCCAAATCTGCAGAGTAGGAATCCTCAATACCCACATAGTTTTGCAGTGACCTTGGAACAGGTGGAACTTCGACATCCATGACACCCTCTAGCATGCGAACAACTTGCCCCATCATTGGCCTGTGATCTTCAGCATCCTGAATGCACCAGCAAGCGACTTTACAGGCTCTGTTCAGCTGCTCTGCGTCAGCATTGCCCTCCAAACTACTGTCCAATAGGCACATGGCATCTCCTTCATTCAACTTAACTGCAGCGTAGATCGGAAAGTAAGTAAATTTCCCTTCCTTAATTTTCTCCGAATTTCTTCGCCCTGATATGATCTCAAGAAGCATCATCCCGTAGCTGTAAACATCAGCCTTGTTTGTGATTGGTACTCCTGATATCCACTCCGGGGCAAGGTATCCGATGGTCCCTCTCGCTGTTGTCAGAACCCTGCTGAAATCACGTCCAAGAAGCTTTGCCATACCAAAGTCTGCAATCTTTGGACAGAACTGCTCATCAAGAAGTATGTTGTCCGGCTTAATGTCGCAATGTACAATGCAATCTTTGCATTCCTCATGCAGATAAGCTAAACCTCTTGCTGTTCCAAGTGCTACATAGTATCGCAGCTCCCAACTCAACTGAACTGAACTCATTGAAAATAGATGAGAATTTAACGAACCATTTATCATGTACTCATAAACCAGTAGCCTTCTGTCATGATCAGAACAAAATCCAAGCAGACGAACAAGATTGGTGTGCTGAATCATCCCAATGGTCTGCACCTCTGTTCGAAACTGCTTGTCTCCTTGACCAAACCCTTTAAGCATTTTGACAGCCACAGTAGTGGAAACTGGCACGGTCCCCTTGAAAACAGAGCCAAAGCCCCCTTCTCCAAGTTTCTCAGAGAAACCTTTTGTCGAAGCCTTTATTTGGGCAAACGAGAAAACCATGACCCCCTTGAAAACGGAGCCAAATCCCCCTTCTCCAAGTTTGTCAGAGAAACCTTTTGTCGAATTCTTTATTTGGGCAAACGAGAAAACCATGAGGCTTCCATGGTCATTCATCACTCTTGCCTTGAAAAGCCTTCTTCTGCATTTGCACAAAAAAATCAGACCAGCAGCAATGATGACGCATGACACACCAATTAAGGATAAAACAATTCCCTTTTTCCGGACAGAAAACAGAGGAGCAGCTCTGGAACTTGATTGTTGTTGCTTTGTTGCGAGACGTATGTACAGACGATTGCCATTTGAGCCAGAGTCAAGCACGATGGTATTCCGCAACTCCCCAAACCATAGTAGGCAAGTTGTGTTGTAAGCAAATGCAGTACATGTACAGTCCCTTAAGCAAGCGGATTCGCACTTCCTCATGCCCACAACTTTTGATCTCCAAGCATTCTGAGGATACCTATGGATGCCATCTAATAGGTAAAATTTAACTTCTGGAACTGTACCATTGCTTTCACAATTCAGAGGAACCTTTCTCGAACAACTCGTACCAATCCGATATTCTAGCCATACTGGATCAAAACCAACAGGGCATATGCAAGAGCCTGAGATTGTGCAGAGGCTATAAGGTCCACAATTTGAATAGTAGCATACACTTTCTGGTGCTGACCATAAAACAGAATCACATTCCTGCAGGTCAGATAAACTAACAATTCCAGAGCTATTCAAATACATGTATGTATGTGCCTCATTGAATGTTAACTCATTGTCTCCATCTTCACGAATGTCCATCCATCTGGGAAAAGTACCATTAAACATCACACCACCAGGATTCCGCTGGATAGTAAAACCTCGCTTTCTAGTTGCATCCATCGATAGAGTATACCGGTTATACAAATCTTGCACATTAGCAATGCTGACGTTGTACCAGGTGATTGTATTATATCCAAAGCGTCCTCCGGGGAGTAGCATATTAGTTGGGCTATCAAAACTTTGCCATATCACCATGGAACTGTTTACTTGGTCTCTTATTACAAAATTTCCACTGTCAAGAAGCACTGCAACAGCAGAGATAGAATGAAGAGGGGCACTAGTATTGGGCGAATGCGAAAAAGAATAATACTCAGGATCTCCACTGTTGCCTTTTATATGTAGCACACCTTCCTCTGAGACTGAGAGGTTATACGACGATGAGTAACAATTTGCACATAACTGATCAGGTACCCAAACAGGAAAATAATCATGGTTGCAAGATGATGAGTTAGCAAACCAAATGCCTAGACCGAAGGATGAATTAGCTTCTCGAGGAATCGAGCAGTCGAGACCCAACTTGAAGGCACCATTTTTTGAGAGCAGGCTCTGCTTTTCATTCAGGAATTGGCCTGGAAGGAGGGTGTCTGTTGCATATGCGAATTTGCAGCAAGGATATATAAGGCAGATCAGGGATTGGAGCACTATACCGAAGGAAGATGAGAACCAGAACCTCCAATTGATTGCCTTCACCATTTCAGGGGATACTTCCTGCTACACAGGTAACCAATGTATGTTTCCAGTCCCTCTAACTGAATAGATAGATATATGGAGATCACGGAAAAGCTTTGCTCGTTAGTCAAGAGTACCCATCACCATCGCCTACTTTGACTTCCTGAGGTCCAACATGGTTGGCGGTCGATCAGTGGCATATGGGTCGCAGAATGACACTGTAGTAACTAGTAAGGGAAGTCCTGTGCACGAGGGGGAAATCGAGTTCCATGCTTATATTTCTGTACTCCTTTCACAATGTACACAGACTATCCAAAATCTGGTCCGCAGTCAAAGCCAGATTTTGTCTATTCGGCGACAATTAGTGTAACAACAAACAAATATAAGCTAACTTGAGAAGAACCCATTACCTGTTGCCTTTGTTGACGCCGACTGAGTTATGGGGTACTAGTCAACACTCGTCTCAACTCTCAACGCATTGTCGCCTTGAGAAATTTCGTCGAACGCTTAGCTCGTCCAGCCTGCCAGCAGTAATAGGCACCAGCAGACGCGGACCGAGCTGCACCGCCGCAGGCCTTCTCCAGCACGGCCATGGAGGCATGCCACGATTATAACCCGCTACAATCATCCTTGGACGAAGTATGGAATCCCGTCTCCCCCGCGGCCCTGCCCTCCTTCCCGATTCCATGATCGGGTGACCCGGGAAGAGGTAGCAGCGGAGGAACCGACCTCCAGTCCAAGGAGATTAAACAGCGGATGCCCGACCGCGACGCGAGGACCTCGGCGCGGCCTAGAGGTCCAGCTCCGGAAGGCAGAACGAGCATAGCGCCGGGCGGCGGAGGCGTGAGCCGGCGAGCGAGCGAGAAGCGTGGAAACTGCAAATTAGGGGGCCAAGTGCAAAAGGTTGGATCGCGACTATTAATCGCGATCCAAACCAGGGGGTAAAATGTAAAGTTCGAACTTGCAAATTCACCTCTTCCTCTCGACGAGGCGCGCGGCGGCAGCGGCGCTCCGGCGAGAGCCCTCGTTGTGGCAGAAACGACGCTGTAGATGCTCCTTGAACAGGAGCAAGGCGATTTCTCTTCCTCTGAATCCCAAATCTGAACGCATTTCCGGGACGAGCGCGGTAGGCACCGGTGCCCGCGGCGCACTGTCCGCCGCCGCCGCCAAGGAAGACGGTTGTTCGAACCCTGGCCGCCCCTCCACAATTCGATGGTTGGCTGAGATAGGTACAATCCATCACAAGATGTCCCAGATTCACAAGCCATCACGGGGCCGTCCTCTCACTCTCACGCCATGATGTGCTGCTCTGTTTTCTGCTGCTTTTGCTTCAGTTCTCGTGTTCAGTGCAGGGCAGAGACGACACAAGTGGAGTGTTAGCCAAAAGCAATGTAAACTGAAAACGAAGGTGGAGAGTGGGTTTGTGCAGCGACGAACAACTTGCGGCGTTTTCTGTTAAGCTTTATTTATACTTCGATTACAAAGCAAAGAGCAGGCCGTAGTGGCCACTATTCCTACGGCATGACCAGAGTTGGCGCATACCACTCCTAAAGACCAGGTACTAAGCCTAACTGCATGACTGACTCAAACTTGCGACTGAAGGAAACTAACTGCTAACTGAAACTAAAGACAGAAACAGAACGACACATTCAGACATAAGGATTACTAACATTTCTCCCCCTAATCCTTGTGCGCCGACTCAGAATGTATGAGGACCAATCCAATCCTTGCTCACAGCTCATGGAACTTAACTCGCCCAAGTGCCTTCGTGAGAATGTCCGCGAGTTGATCCTCGGTGTTGATGTAGCTGGCCGTGACAGTTCCATCCTCCAGGCAGTGTCTGATGAAATGATACTTGAGTTCAATATGCTTACTGCGCTCATGGAAGACAGGATTCTTTGCCAAGGCCAGGGCGGACTTGCTGTCCACCTTGAGCTCGACGGCTTTAGCTTCCTTCCCAAGAAGTTCACTAAGTAGCCGAGCCAGCCATAGTGCTTGAGTTGCTGCAGAGGTGGCGGCGACGTATTCAGCTTCACAACTTGACAATGCCACCACCATTTGCTTGAGAGACTGCCAGCTCACGAAGCAGTCACCGAGGAAGAACAACACACCACTTGTACTCTTCCTGGTGTCGACGTCGCCGGCGAGATCGCTGTCACAGTAGCCGATCAGATGTGCAGCTCCAGGACGACGACCATAATGCAGCCCATAATTGATGGTGCCGGCGATGTAGCGGAGGATTCGCTTGATTGCCTGCAGATGCTCCTCCGTTGGCCGCTCCATGAAACGGCTCACGTACCCGATGGCGAATGCCAGATCAGGCCCTGTGTGTACCCAATGTTAGCCAAAAGCAATGTAAACTGAAAACGAAGGTGGAGAGTGGGTTTGTGCAGCGACGAACAACTTGCGGCGTTTTCTGTTAAGCTTTATTTATACTTCGATTACAAAGCAAAGAGCAGGCCGTAGTGGCCACTATTCCTACGGCATGACCAGAGTTGGCGCATACCACTCCTAAAGACCAGGTACTAAGCCTAACTGCATGACTGACTCAAACTTGCGACTGAAGGAAACTAACTGCTAACTGAAACTAAAGACAGAAACAGAACGACACATTCAGACATAAGGATTACTAACATTTCTCCCCCTAATCCTTGTGCGCCGACTCAGAATGTATGAGGACCAATCCAATCCTTGCTCACAGCTCATGGAACTTAACTCGCCCAAGTGCCTTCGTGAGAATGTCCGCGAGTTGATCCTCGGTGTTGATGTAGCTGGCCGTGACAGTTCCATCCTCCAGGCAGTGTCTGATGAAATGATACTTGAGTTCAATATGCTTACTGCGCTCATGGAAGACCGGATTCTTTGCCAAGGCCAGGGCGGACTTGCTGTCCACCTTGAGCTCGACGGCTTTAGCTTCCTTCCCAAGAAGTTCACTAAGTAGCCGAGCCAGCCATAGTGCTTGAGTTGCTGCAGAGGTGGCGGCGACGTATTCAGCTTCACAACTTGACAATGCCACCACCATTTGCTTGAGAGACTGCCAGCTCACGAAGCAGTCACCGAGGAAGAACAACACACCACTTGTACTCTTCCTGGTGTCGACGTCGCCGGCGAGATCGCTGTCACAGTAGCCGATCAGATGTGCAGCTCCAGGACGACGACCATAGTGCAGCCCATAATCGATGGTGCCGGCGATGTAGCGGAGGATTCGCTTGATTGTCTGCAGATGCTCCTCCGTTGGCCGCTCCATCAAATGGCTCACGTACCCAACGGCGAATGCAAGGTCAGGCCGTGTGTGTACCAGATACCACAAGCTTCCGACGATGCGCCGGTACTGGTGGCGTCCACCTCCTCCGCGGTACTGTATCAGCTCAGCTTCAGCCGTTCCTCCATCGGCGTGTGCGCGGGGTTGCAGTCCTTCATTCCCCCGAGCTCGAGGATCTGCTTGGCGTAGTGGGCTTCCCGCAGCGTGATGCCGTCCTCGTCCTGGCGCACCTCAATGCCCAGATAGAAAGCAAGAAGGCCCAGATCACTCATCTGGAATGTGGCCTTCATCTCCTCCTTGAACTCTTCCACGCCTCGCCACGACATCGTCGACATACACGCCCACCAGCAAGATGGCGTCGCCGTCACCGCGCCTGTACACCGCCGCCTCGTACTCGCTCTGCTGGAAGCCCATCTCCTTGAGTGTACCATCCAGCTTTGCGCTCCACGCGCGCGGGGCCTGGCGCAGCCCGTAGAGAGCCTTGCGCAGGCGCAGCACCTTCCCCTCCTGGCCGGCGACGATGAATCCCGGCGGTTGCCGGTTGCCGCACGTAGACTTCTTCCTTCAAATCGCCGTTCAAGAACGCCGACTTCCCCATGGACGGGCCACCCCTCGTGGGCGGCTAGCGCGAGGAGGATCTGGATCGACTCAATGCGAGCCACCGGAGCGAACGCATCGTCATAGTCCACTCCTTCCAGCTGGACGAAGCCGCGCGCCACCAAACGAGCTTTGTGCTTCACCACCACACCCGTCTCGTTCTTCTTGAGCTTGAACACCGATTTCAGGGTGATTGGACGATGTCTGCGCGGCAGGTCGACGAGTTCCCAAGTCCAGTTGTGCTCGACGGAGTCGATCTCCTGCTGCATCGCCACGCGCCACGCTGCACCCCGCTCGGCCTCAGCAAATGTACATGGCTCCCCGGTGTGCGTCAGGTGTAGCTCGGCGTCGATGTTACGTTGTGCGAAGCCTGGAACAGCCTGGTCGCTGATCACGTTGTCGATGGCGCGGTACCGCGACGGCATCCCCGTGTGCGCGACGTCGAGGCGCTCGTCGTCGTTCTCCAGCGACGACACGAACTGTGGCGATGGCGGTGCAGGTGTTCCTGGAACAGAGGAAGCAGGTTGACTTGGTGCAGGTGGTGATGGCATCCTGGGAGCAGGGGAGGCCGGAGCAGGTGATGGTGGTGGTGTTCCGCCAGCTCCCCCCACTCCTGCAACATGGTCGTGGATGTACTCGACCGTGAAGTCGCTCGTGACCACGCGCATGTCTTCGCCCACGTCCTCGCTCCAGTTCCAGCCGCGTCCTTGGATCTAGGATGCGATAAGCCTTGGCTCCCTCAGCATAGCCAATGAACATGCCGGGAGTGCTCCTGTCATCCAGTTTGCCGACTCCACTCAGCTCCTTCACATATGCAAGGCAACCAAATGTACGGAGGTGGTGCACCGATGGCGAGCGCCCATGCCAAGCTTCGTAGGAGGTCTTGCCGGTGAGAGCTTTCGTTGGCGAACGGTTGAGCAGAAGAACTGCCGTCATGACAGCCTCGCCCCAGTAGACCGCCGGCATGCCTCGCTGCTTCAGGAGCGCACGGGCGGTCGCCACCACCGTCTGATTCCGGCGTTCAACCACGCCGTTCTGCTGCGGCGTGTACGGCGCAGAGAAATGCCGCTGGATTCCTTTATCGGCGCATTTGC
>LAPY01002457.1:45881-63875 GCA_000970635.1 Eragrostis tef
GGAGCGAATTTTCTAGGATTTAATGGCATTTGTGCTTTCAGTGGTAGGCGACGTGGCCGTCGACAGCGAGGCGCCAGGGGTGACTTCGTCAATCTGAAGGATTTGCCGGCTCAGTCTTCGAATATGCTCATAGGGGTAGGGTTTGCGTATGTATGGTCATAGGGGTGAGTGTGCGTACGTTGTGAGTTGTGTATTAAAAAAAAACTGGCTGAGTTCAAAAGGAGCAAATAAACAAAGAAAGACATAGCCTTGATTTTTTTTTTCAACCATAGTTGGCGAAGAAGTCCATAGCAATAATCTCCGTGGAAAGGCTCACCACACCAAAATCTTCTATCTTGTCTCCTCGCACCGCAGTAGCACCCAACACTGCAGCCAGTAAGTATATACTTGACAATTTCAAAATTCGAATCATTGAACACCAAATGGCTCAACAAATAGCCGCCGCCCGGTCGGGACATTTTGGTAGAACGTCTCTTTCGTGCATCTTGGCTTTATTGTATTATGATTGTACGGAACTTTCCTAGCTAGAAAGGCACAGTGCTTCCTTGTAAGTGCCAGTAAACTTAGAGTCTAGAGTTGGCGTTTTGCTCCGTGTGACTCATCCTTTCGTTCAGAAAATTCCATGAGATGCCAACAAGTCGATCAACGGCGACAAGGATGAGCACCTAACACGGTATTGTGCCAACAAGCGGCGACAATAATGACTGGATGAGCATGATGCGGTGGGGCCACATTGGGTCGACCCAACCATTGACCCATGAGACCCAGCTCACTGATAGTGTGGATACGTAATAGGTAGGCTTGACCCACGTCAAGCGTTGATTCACGGAAACCGGGCGATGAAGATCAACGTCACTGGAGTTAGCCAGGATGGCGGTGGGCCGCGGGGGCTACGCGCGGGAGGAGGGAAGGAAGAAGGTAGTATAGTATATTAGTCTAAGAGAGGAATTTTGACCTGTACTAGAGTTTGCTGTGGTCACCGCACGCCCCAGGGCCGCGGACTTGTAGTGATCTATGATCGCTTTAATCATGGACTCATGGATTAGTCGTTCTACAACTTGTGTCGATGTAGTAATAATAGAATACTATGAGACTGCCCAACTCCATGGAACGACTCCCCTGCCTCATTGTTTACTCCATTTCTGTTGAAGAGCAAATGTAGCTGTCTACATTAGCGGCCTCCACTCAAGTTCCACCTTCCACCGTGCGCCATGCCTCATTCCCTCCTGCCGTTGGCTGCCATAGTCGTCATCGCCCTGCTAGCGCCCCGCACTGCGAGCTACCCGTGGTCATTATGCGGCAACAACAGCTTCACCGCCAACAGCAAGTACCAAGGCAACCTCAATCTCCTCGCAGCCACGCTGCCTGGGAACGCCTCTGGCTCCCCCAGCAACCTCTTCGCTACCGCCGTCGCCGGCGCCGCCCCGGACCAGGTCTGGGCCGCGGGGCTCTGCCGCGGCGACGTCAACGCCACCGACTGCTTCACCTGCCTCACCCAGGCCTTCCACCATCTACTACGACCCCTGCATGCTCCGCTACTCCAACACCAGCGTCCTCTCCGCCGCCGACACCGACACGTCCGGCACGCCAGCCCCACACGTGCTCGGCACGAACATCACGTCACACCCGGCCAAGTTCAACCGCGTCGTCGCCGCCCTCATCAACGCCACCGCGCTCAACTCCACGCCGCGCTCAACTCCACGCCGTTCGACCATGAGGTCCCCATGCTGTACGCCGTAGCGCAGTGCACGCCGGACCAGACGTCGGCACAGTGCCGGAACTGCCTCGCCGGAATAATCGCCAGGGGGTTTCGAGAACGCTGTCTGAGGCAGGCTGTTTTGGCTCAACTGCAACTTTAGGTATGATATGAAGCCACGCCATTCTTTAATGGGCCGGCGATGGTGCAGCTGGCATCAAAGCTCTCTCCAGTGCCAGCGTATGCGCCGACTGTGCAGCCAACGGTTGGGATGCCGGTGGCGGCAGGCGGTGTGTAAATGATCTTTATCTCTTGTATATACACATTTGAACGATTGGGGATGTTTGGGACACGATCAGCTTATTGTCTTCTGAAATCTTGAATCTTGCAGGAGGAAGAAGCCGTAGGAAGATCTTGACCATATCTGTTGCTGGCAAATATGATTCCCACATCTACATGCGGCCGCTGCGCTTATCCAACGATTCTCCACCTTTTTCTCGAGATCGTGCGAAAGGGCCCACACTGCATTGTACTCGTTACTATTTTATTCTGGCCTCGCATGCCTGGTCAAAAGAGAGCCAGCTTCAGCTCAGAAGCAGCTTCTTGCTCTTCAATTCCAGGCCCATCTTACAGGCACACCAACTATTCTGTTACTTAGTTCTCTTTCTCTCCTCGTCTTTCATAGCGCTGGCCAAGCAGCTGCCGTCGTCGCCGCCGCCCAACCAGCCGCCGTTGCCGTCGCAGACGCGTTCAGTTCTTGCTCCGCCTCCCCCGCCGCGTCCGCACTCAGTTCTTGCTCCGCCTCCCCTGCATGCATTCCTTGCTACGCCTCCGCCGCAGCCGGAGCACTCCTTGCCCGCACCACCCTCTTCCATGCCCCCCACCGCTCCTTCTCCGCAGAGACCGGGCGCTCATAGCATGTATTTAGGCCCCGCCAGATCTATTCAATTGACTCCTCAAATTTTTCAATCATCTCGTCTCTCCCCCATTCACGTACCTTATTGCTCCCAACCTGTTGCTGTTCCGTAGTGTCTTAGTATCAAATGGCGCATCGATGCAGTTCCATCGTGGTGCCCCATTATTCTTTGTCCAATCTACTGGTCTCTCAGGTGTACCTGTTTTCGCTCATGGCCCTTCTCATGGTATTTCATCTTATTTTGTGCCCCTTCAAACTCTTGATGTTGGTTCCGTTGCCTTTGGCTCTAGGCAGTTAGCTCCAAATCAGATGCCGCTCACCCATGCACCTACTAGTGGACAGTTCGTGAGCATATGGAGTACCAGTTGCTGGTCAGTATCTTACTTTACTCTTTTGAACTTATTGCCTGTCTGTTTTGTGTAGTATCGTTTCATAGGTTGTGTGACTTATTTTTCTCGTAAATTAGGAAAATCTTCATTTCAATCATTGTTGATGAATTTTTCTGCTAATGCATACGGCTAAATACAAGCTAGTCATTCCCCTGTCAGCCCAGCGAACCATGACACTAGTTTTTGTTCTGGTAGTTCTGGAGGTTGGACATGTTTCCCGTTCCCCCAATCGAACGGACAAGGTGGTGCTTATTAATTTCATGTTGGTCAAGTCGGCACCCAGCCTGTTCATGTTCCAGTAAGTAAACCTGCGAAGAAAATCTTGCACAAGCAAATTGTTGAATGAAGTAGCGAAACTGATACTAAGTGAAACTTCTGGTTCTCATTCCTTTAGTGTTGGTTTACCTGGTATGAAATTTGTACCTTCCAAGAGACTTGCTGGTGGCAGCAGGGTTCAAAAATTCACAGCTGCTGCTCGACATCCCATTCTGTCTGCCACCAAGAAGGTTGCACAAAAAAGCCAGCAAGTGTCCAAACCATCATCGCAGCAAGCTTTTTCCAGTGATGCAGAGTATGAAGACTCAGATGAGGAAGTTGAAATTGTTCCAAAATAAAGATGAAGTTTTACAAGAACTGGGCATCTTTGTTGAACCAAACCAGGTGCAGACAGAAGATGAATACGAGTCAGATAATGACATACTGAGCAGCAATACAAGGCACCTCCTGAATTGATTATAGATACTTCTGACGATTCTGATGATGATGAAGACAACAATCGTAATCAGAGTGAAGCATGTGTGAATGCTTCTGGTTCTTCAGGCTCCTTGAAGTTCAAGATCAACCAAACTGTTCTTGGCGATTGTGGCTGCAGTTCAGTGAAGACAATGTACAAGACGAGGTAATGTATACTATTTGCTAGGCCTGTTCAAATATATGCCTCATGCCATCTTACCATCAGTAGGGGCAGTTATGTTCAAATATAGACCTATTTGCCTTCTGTTTTTTACAACCGCCAATAACAGTTTATTTGTTTTGATTTGTACCTTAACTTTTGCTTTCATCGTACGTAGCATCACATCATTTTATTTCTATTTCTTTGTTCTTTATCTTGTGTTTTCAATTTGTGTTCCTTTCCTTAGGAAAAGGGTGCGGAAGGGAACTGTATGTCCTGTAGAAGCCCATTGAGATAGCCATGAGGAATTCACCCAACCATACCACTGAATTCATATTCGAGCCAGACCTCAGTTTGGTATTTGATTCAAGAGCAGAGGCCTATCAGTTTTACAACCTATACTCTGGGGAGGTTGGCTTCGGGATTCGTTTCGGCAATAGTTCCTGTAACAGAGGGAATGGGTAACCATGCAGGAACTTGTTTGTGAGAAACAGGTACTTTCTTCTCATTGCTCTTTTCCAACTGAATTCAGCGGTACCCTGGATTCCAGTTTGCTGTAGACCCGGATGAGAACATCAAGATCAAAACTCGCATATGGGTCAGTGGCTGCAGCAGGAGTCAGTGGAATTACTTTGGTGATGTAGTCATATTTGACACTACATACTGCACGAATCTCTATAAGATGCTATTCGGCATGTGTGTTGGTGTGAAAATAACCATTTTCAAAGTGTCCTGATGCGTGATGAAACGGCCAAGAGCTTCAAGTGGGTTTTCAATGAATTCTTGACTCTGATGGGTGGCAAGGCACCAGTTACTATTCTCACATGCAACAGCCAGTCTCTATGCTCAACTAGATTTCTCTAATTTTGTTACATCCTCTTTGTGACACACCTCTGCAGAATAAATATTATCATGTTATTCGGTGCTGAAGTAGACAAAGCTGCTCAATATGTTCTGCACGGTGGTAATGCAGAGTTCCAGGTGGTGCATATCAATGACAAGATTAGAAAAATCTTGGCTCATGGATCCTTTACTGTGTTAGTTTCTGATGGTGGAGAGAAGTATATCTGCGAGTGCGGCCTTTATGACCATTTTGCCATCCTATGCTGCTATGCCATTAAGGTGAAAGCATTTTCCTATAACTGGAACATGCCATTACCTTTTGTGTTCTTTAACCTGCCATATTTTGAAGTTACTACTGTCTTACACAATCCATTTCCTTGATTCATCATTTGCAGGTCATGATACACAATGGAGTCGCAAAGATACCTGATTGCCACATTTTGAAGCGATGGACAGAGGTTATTGTATGGTGATGCGCTTGATGTGGTTCGCAAAGCAAACAACGACAGTGATATTCATGACATTGTCAGGAGGAACCTAAAGATCAGAGTCTTATGGAGTGGTGGATGAGCCAACCTGGGTATAACCAAGCAGCTGAAGATCAGTCTGTACATGGAAAACACATTTCAGTTCAATCAGATTGCAATGACGCGCCTACAAATACATATGGTGCTTCAGGATCCAGTGCTCATTGACTTTAATTGAATCCAGTTAGTTACAACATTTGTTGCATTTCTGGTGCAACCTATTGTTGCTCTATTTAATTGTATTAAGAACTATTGGTACCTATTGGTTTGTATCATTGTGTGGACAGATTGTTCATGTTAACTTAATTTTGCATTCTCGATGTGTTATGTTCATGGAAGGATTTTTTTTTAATCTTGATGCTCATTGTGTTAATTGCCACCCTTTTTCTAGTTATAATCAATGCTGGTGGTACCATTAGCTATACTCGTTAAGTGCCCTCCCCACCCGCACCTTTCAATTGTATAATAGCATCTGAATGTGTCAGGTTCGAAATGTAAATACAGGGGGAGGATACTGAGATGGCATTGTAAATCTGCTTGCTTGCTTTCTTTTGATGTGCGATTCTGGTTCACGTACCTCATACTTAACGCAGGTCGGCATGTTATCATATTTGGCCTATTCAGTTTTTAGTTAACATAACACCAACAGTTGGATTGTATTGTGTGCTGCACATTTTAGCTCTATATTAGCACTTGAAAAGTACCAGCACATGTATGTGCATCGAATGGTACGAGATGCTCCTGTAGTAGACTGTGCTATAGAACCATAGGTGCACTGTGCCGGTACGCAGAACACGCCCTGCCCATTGACGTGCACCAACTCCATGTCACTTGCAGCTACAACACGCTGCCATATATACTTACCTCTTTACTCCATACCACTTGCAAAGCAGCAACTCCTGCCATTATTGCTTCCCTCCCACCTCAAGCTGCCAGGCAAGAACCGAAGTACCTGCTCACCACGGCTAGCTCTTCCTTCTCCGCATCCGGATCTGCTGCTGGCGCCCGGCCTGCCCCTTTTGCCATGCCCATTTTGCCATAAAATGCTTGTTACTCGTGTTTGACTTGTGCTAGTTAACATAATTGTAATAATTTTCAATGCTTTTTTAGTGTGGCTCAAGTAGTTTCGCTTCAAACAAATGGTTCTGTTTGTCACCTGTACTGTTATGTACTTGTCATGTTTCCTAATCAACAATCGTTTGTTGTACCTCTAAT
Organism: Eragrostis tef; assembly: GCA_000970635.1. Taxonomy (NCBI): domain Eukaryota; kingdom Viridiplantae; phylum Streptophyta; class Magnoliopsida; order Poales; family Poaceae; genus Eragrostis; species Eragrostis tef. The sequence goes on from LAPY01002457.1 coordinate 52,360, forward strand.
CGTGATTATGTCTCACTGTTTCGTTCCAACCAATTGGAGAATTGCCGATCCACTAGATACCAGTTTCTTCTTCATTGCTAATTAAACTAACATTCAAAGCCACTTCTCAGCATTCCCAGGCTTACAAAATACATGCAATGCGTACATAAAAGCCGACATCGAATTTAAGTGTGTTTACAGTTTCATGCATAGGTGGAGTGCAGTGCATATAGTTTCAAGAAGCAACAATAGTGAAACTAGTGCCCATCAGAATCCAGCCCAAAATAAGTATTGCCATCAAACAGAAATGCCTACAAGATCCGCCGCCGCCTCTTGGTTACATACAATTCGTTCTGCAACTCTTCAAGCAAGTAACCTTCATTATACCTTTTATCGTCAACAGGAAGAACAATAACTCTGACCTTGGATCAGAGTTGTTAATCTGCATTTGATTAAGTTGTTCTCAGTACTAATGTACAAAATTGTTAAAATAATGTGTTTCCTTATATAGTTGCTAGAATTATTTCAATGTAACTTACTTCGGAAGTGTCCTGAAGTGGCCAACACAAACCCTCACCAGAATTAGCTCTGCAATCAATAATTCTTACTTTAGAAATAGGACCGCAAGCAATAATTACTAAACTGGTGAAACATGTTTATGTGTTTTCGAGTAATTTTTTGGAAACTTACATTCTGCAACGAGGGCTTAGGTCTGTTGGGTACCTTCTTGTCCAACCCTCTCTGTTAACAGGCCAACCGACAAAGAACTTCTTGATGCATGTCATCAATGCATCATGCAAGGCATCAACATATTCTCCATATCATGCTCTGACTTAATAGAGCTAAATTTCGTCAGCATTGAGGACTGTAATTGTTCTTGTCTGAAACTTCCAAAAATAACAACTACATTTCCGAGCATAAAACACAGTGACAACAAACTGCGACCACAAGTGAATTAGTTAACACTAGCGTCCAATTTAGCTTTGCAAAGTTTAACAAGTGCTTGGACGTCTAATATAGACATTTGATAGGCACCCTAAAGCAAGTGCTATGTTACTTAGTAACCGTGAACAGAGAACTAGTATTTCATCCTGATAAGTCTTCTATGTATATTGCACCAAAGTAAAAAAAAAAGAAGCGAGCAACTGTTAAAGGTAGTTACCAGAGTGCAATCTGCAATATTGTATTTGATGTGCTCGCCAATGAAAATGGCCCTCATTTGTTCCATACCAAGGAAGTCTTCTCCATTGAGGACCGCCTTCTACAAGTTCCAACATTTATTTGGTAGGGAAAATTAGTAATATTAAAAACATGTGTAATTATGTAAAGTAACTCTCTAAAATCACTGCAAATGAAACTGGAATAAAGTGCCTCCATTGCCAATGGCGCTCTTCAGATCATGGATCATATGCTCATTGTTCAACTCATAAATCCATGAGTCAAGATGAGTATAAGCCGCCATTAAAGCATCACATATGTTTACACTGAATTGGCCATTTAAACTGAAAGCAGGTTCGATCTAAAAACCAGTCAGCCTTATAGGTGTTGGTACTTCATGATTGTACAGTACCTCTGCACAATAGGAGGCAGTTATTGCTCTGCATTATTTCGTAGATATTGAGTCAGATTATGCCTTTTTTTTCACCTATCACCTTTGCAAATCTGGAATTGTTGCCCTTCTTTCTGCTAAGAAATTGTAAACCAGCATCCTCTTGGGTCGTTGGATACCAGGGTGGTGGTATAGTAGACTGAATGAAGATTCATCAAAGCAGGAGTGTTACATTATCTCTTTCCAAAAACAACCTGCTGTCACAAACAATTCATCTTGTGCTTTAATAATATTATTATTTTGTTAAGGTCCCTAGAAATCAGCTTGGTTTGGATTACCTTTCCTCTTTCTGGAGCTAATGTTGTTTTGTTGACTGCATTGCTGACAATAGCTCCAGGGGACAGCAGTGGAACTTCAGTTGCTGAAAAGAAATTTAGTTCAGACCGGGAATGTAAGATAAAAGGACCAGATTAAAGATTTAACAGTTACAATGTTTGTATTGTTACCTAATTCCTTAATGGTTGCAGATTCACATTGTTCAGCTGCCGGTTTGTATCCTGGGTACAGTACATTGTAGTTCAGCTTGATTGACATTGCACAATCTGAACCTAGCTTGTTGAGAACTTCAACTATTCCAACTGAAGAATTGCTTCTTAAAATCTGATGCAGCTCCCCCTTTAATTAATTTGTTGAGTGTCAGTCATAATGATTACAGATAATACAACTCATAATTTTTTAGAGCAAGGTTGCAACTGAAGGTACTAGATTAATTTACCTCTTTACTTGCATTATCCATTCAGTGATTCAGTATAACTCTTCCAGCTCCTTCAGTGATTCAGTATAAACCTCGAGCAGTGACTTGATGCAACCAAGAAGCTTCTTTGGTCTGGTACTCGGGCATCTTACTGGGTTCTGGACCTCCTAGTACAAAATATTATCATGAGATACAATAAACCTTTTTCCTAAGTTAGCTCCAATACAAAAAAGACAGTATATATTTGTAGTTGTGGTACAAAAACCAATCTAGTACAAAATCCAACGGAATGATAAGAAACCGTTTCAAAGGTGGTCAAGTTTTTTTAAAAAAAATTCAACATCGAATTTGTTGTGCTGCAGTACAAAATCTTCACTCAGTCTTATTGGCTGCAGCACAACAACATAAATTTTGTGCATACTAAGTTGAATATTATACATTGATTAAAATTTAAGGAAAACAAATAAGCACAAAGTAATGATGGAAGCATGCTATTAACTACATAACTTAAAAACAAAAAAAAATTCGTAAACCTTGTTGCACACCGTAGGCATCTAATGAATGTAGCATTACTATTTGTACACACTTTATTTTTGAGCTATTAGGTGCCAGTTATTTTGTTTCTGGTAAGATTCGATTTCTGGGCATCAGCATGAATTAAGAGTACAATAACATGGACTAGGTTTTAGATCTGAAATTCTCTTGTCAATTCAAACTACCAATTCGAACTCAAACTTAAAGTTCTGAAATAATCCAACCAATCGAAACTATAAAAGTACAAAGAAAATGATACTCCATGAACTCATACCTGGCGAATCAGCTGCAGGGGAGGAAAGGTTCCTTGCCGGAGACCTTGGAACTTCAATGGTTCCCGAAAACAGCCACTGAAAAATTGCAAGAGCAAGAAGGAAGGAAGGAACAAATCAAAGGATGCTATTTCAAATCTGAGTGAAAAAAGTCACGGACAAGTGAACCGAGTAGAGGTACCAATAACCTTCTTGACGACCACTCTACTTCACAAATGGAACAACTTGTTGAGTACTAGGGTTAGGGTTTGCAGAGGAGGAAGAACAACGGGAACTTGTGCGTTCTTTGGGCGGGACCAAAAAGATGGAGAGTAAGGTGCAGCTCCTCTGTCTGGTTATATTAGAATGGTACCAGCTTCGGCTTTGGAATGAAGCAGCTCTGGCTTTTGGAAAGGTTGGGTACCAGTTGGAGCTTCCAGATAGGGATGAAAGCGGTACGGTATATTCCCGTACCGTCCGGCAACCGTTCCCGTTTTTACCCCGTCCGTTTTCGTTGCCCAGCGTCTGTTGAGCCCAGCAGCCTTACGGGCTTTGTTTGCTTTAGTATAGTTCTACTTTTCTTTTTCTTTTCTGTCACAAGTTCACAACGTTCTACAATTTCTTTTTGTCAAGTGGTGATAAAATAATATGCCATGATAATTTGAAGTAGAAAATTATATGGCATGTTTTCATAAAGGACTTTAAATAATCTCGATGTTACCCGTTTAAATTCCCGGTTCCCGACCGTTTCCGGCATATCTCCGTTCGGTTTTTTTCGTTTTCGGATAACCGCTATTCCTGTTATCGTTTTCGTTTCCGGCTATCCCGTTTTCTTTTCCGTCCGGTGTTACAAATACGGAAACGGAAACGGTTGAGGTGTTTTCCCGCCCGTTCCCGTCCATTTTCATCCCTACTTCCAGACAGAATTAGCTCTTTGACTAACACGAGGTCCCATCTGGTACCTTTTGTCAGGCAAGCGGGCCAGCATGCGCGCATCCACAGAAAAAGTGGAGTACGGTGGCCGTCCGATAAGGACCACGGCCGCATGTAGATGTGGGATTCCCGTTCTCTAGTGGGGTGGGAAACAAGACTCTGTAGTGATGGGTGGGTGGGCATCTGCAACTTTTGGTTTTGTGGGGTGAAAACCAGAAAGTAGTCCACTTATGAGGTGGGATTTGCAATTTACCCTTTTTATATATATATATATACGACATGGGAACTTTATTATTAGAGCTTATATATAAGTAAGGTAAGAAAATTCCAGCGTCAAAATTTTCTGCGTTGGAGCTTTGGAGTTGAAATATATACGGTTGAATTACTGTTTCTAAATACATGGAAACCGACGCTGCTTCACATGAAACTTTGTAAGCTATCCGCAAAAAACAGAGAGAGATAGAGAAGAAATGAAACTAAGCATATGGCAATGCCCGCTTAATTAAAAAAAACTTGCAACATATAGCCAGCATAAAGGAACAGGAAGCCAAGGTTCAGAACAAAATCAAGCGCGTGAGAAGACAGGATACGGAGTATTGTACCCCGACAACAGATACATATAGCATCATTTTGTTCTTCCAGTGTATTTTACAAATGCGACTACAACTGATAATTTCCTTGTCACCAAAGTCACGACCAGAAATTTACAAAAAGGATAAAAATCAACGACTGCACTAGTACAATAAAAATGTACTATATCAAAATCTTAAGAAAAAACAAAAAAATTAACAGTAGGTTGAGTCCCAGCCACCAAACTGCCTGTCGCACTCAAGCGCTCAGTTGCTGCGGCGGCAGTACACGAGTTTGCAGCAGAGACTTCAGCTGCTGACTCCCTGGAAGCCCGTCCTTCAAACGGCTGAATAATCCAATGACTCGACTCATGTTCTGTCAAACAAATTTTATATCAGTCAACCACTTTGATTAATCCGATTACAGAACAAGATTTAATGCTTATTAAAGGCACTACTCTAGTTCATATCTAGCGGAAAAAAGGACACAATTAAAGACTCCTACTTGACAACAATTAGACTATATGTGAGATATGTTATTTTTTTTCTCGAACACGCAGGAGAGTTGCGTATCATTATATTAAGAAGAAAGTTGGGACTAGAGCCAGTATATGTGAGCTGTGTTTCAATTAGAAGGTTTAATATATTCAGTTTTTTAGTACAAGAGGATGCAGGATGGAGCAAAGAAATATATTCCAAACAATAGGAAAAGGCACAAGTCCTCAAGGTTGTAACAAAAACAGTTACATGCAAATGATAAGAATCTAAAATTTCACAGCAATCTAAAGAACATCAATCAGCATCCTGGTTTCTGTCTTTCTAGATGAAAAATCTATATTCTGCTCAACAAGAACTGAGATCATATTCCACAAAATATCCAATAGAAAATGAAGGCACTAAATGAGACGAATTTGAATGAAATGGAAGCAAGCAATTGAAAATGTAGAGTCTCAAAACAAATGTTCATCAAAAGTCTTCTAATAACTTCATAAATTTAGTTAAGGGGTGTGTTTCACAATCCAATCCAGAATTAAGAAGTAGAACACGTCCTAATGACCATATTGGTCAAAAAAATGATCAAAACTAGATCCAGTAATCATAAAAGTAGCAAACTTCATAATAGGTGTGATTGTAGGCATTAGACTTTTTCTGAGTTATTATCCATATTCTGCAGTAAAAATTATGAAATATGATAACTTATGAAACACTTAGAATGACAAACGGCACATATGAAGCCTTGGTGTGACTTTTTGTCATCTGCATTTTCCACAATTTATCATGGAGCTAAATTTTAGTTTTGCATTATCCATGCCACCGAACAGTCAATAATGGTACAAAAAAGAATAAATGGAAGTACAAAAGGAACTCCTTTTGAACCTTCTTCAGATGAAGATTGATAGCGTACCTCACTGCTGATGCTAAAATGAAACTGATGCAGGTGCCAATTGTCCTGCTGAAACCTCTGACCCATTACGACAAAGCCCACTACAGCACCAGCTGCAACAACTGAGCACACTGTAGTCACTCCTTTTATATGATGAAATATATAAGTGGATTTCCTTTTCCACCATCCTTCACAATGAATACCAGAGTTGCAGGTTGTATGATCTTTCTCTTGCTTCGCATCTGTTTCTGTAGTTTTTGAATCTGGACAAGCAGTTTGATCGGCAGATAGCTTTTCATCACTTATATCATTAACTTCTTCGGGTGTTATGTAACACCACTCTTCATTACTCTCAGCACAACCACCTTCCTTACCATCATCATTAGTATTTAATTCATCAGCCTCAGGATCGATTGGCAAATTCTCATGTTCACTCGGAGGGAACACAAAGCCATTTGACACAAATATGCCTTGCTGCTCATTACTCTCATCCCCAAATCCAGGCAAATTAATTGGATCAAGTCCTCTTCGGAGCAACGGGGTAGCATATAGGGATGAAATCAGAGATGGCATATCCCATTCATCAGCCACGGATGGCACATCGTTGACCATACTGTCATCTGCCATGCATGAAAACCTAACAAAACATCAAAAACTCAACATTAGTGAAAAAAGGAAATTCAAAGTAAGAACACCTGACCAGATTAGAGTATTGTATAGTTGCAATTAATATGTGCCAGATTATACAATTCAATTCAATTCAATTAATAAGTCCCTCGTTGAGGTTTGCCTTGTCATGTAAAGAAAAAATACTACATTTCAGTTGTGTATCATAAAAAAATCGCATTTTTTGACCAGCAGGAAACTGAGCAGAAACTCGTGTAAATTTGCAGACATCCATACAGTGACTACCATCACCAGCAGAACTGACTCTAATGGAACAAAAGGAGACAAGATAATATGGTCGTGTCTTCCCTAGTCTCCACTTTACTTATTATATAACATAATCCATGACTGTAAAGTATGAATCCATCCAGTACATAGGTAGTGATGACACGAATTCAAGAGGCCATAATTGACATTAGTGTTTCCATTCTCATCTATCTTTTAACATTCGTCCATGGAGACTACATAGAACATCTCTTCAATGTCTCAGGGTTGAGCACAGGAGCAAACATGTAAAGAAACATTAAGTGGAATTATCTCACTGCTAGTATATGTCAGTATTAAGTCGTTACCCTTAGAGGATCACAGGTAATATGGAATCTCATTTGAAACAAAAGATCCAAGTCGCTATGGAGACTAATCAGCAACATTGTACAAGTCAAGAATATCCTCAAACTCCAGAAGTTAGCCACAGTTTTACAGACAATAAGCAACTGGCTAAATTTCTTGTGCAGACTCCTCCGACACTCTTCTAGGGCATGGACATGCCAAAGTTTTTATTTTCAACGTAGGCTTATCCCCGAATTCACTTGCTAGCTCTCATACCAATTATGCTATTGGCCCGGCCACCTCAGCTTGACCAAATAATGTCAAAAAAATTATTTGGCACTATATTTGGGCTTCTCCAATCTCATGGGTAGGCAAAGCCAGCATCAATAATCTCTAGCGGGAAAAGAGAAGAGCTCAATGAACGGAAAGACAATTCATCAAACAGCTCGTATGCACTTCAGTTGGGGAACCCTCCATCGCTCTTCTACAGACACGACGTTGTTAGACAACAGAAGCTAAGATCTTTGCTCCGACTTATTCAGCTGGCAACAGAATCAGCGCAGAAACACCGCCACGAACGCATCCGCGCAAACCTACGCGCTACCCAATACTTTTCGCTCCCAAGGGAACCAGCGGGAACAAGCCGACTCCTGGACCGAATCGCGGAGTCGCCGGGGATCCCCACCGCCGTCGCGGCGCCCAAGAACGGATCAACAAGCGCGTCTTTTAGCACTACCCAATACTTTTCGCTCCCGGACGAACCAGCGGGAACGAGCGGACCCCTGGACCGAATCGCAGAGTCGCCGGGGATCCCCACCGCCGTCGCAGCGCCCAAGGACGGATCAACAAGCCCGTCTTTTGGTAAGGTGAGTTAAGCAATCGATGGAGGGGCAGATGACGGACCGAACCTTTGGGCGAGACGGCACTGGAGGGCGGAGGAGGTCGTCGACGGCGGCGCGGTGGCGCTCGATTTCAGGCGGCGCCGGCGCGGGGACCGATTGGTGGGTTCAGCGACGGAGGAGTCCAATCCCACCGCACCACAGCCTGGAACTGCAATTCGTAATTTTTTTCTTTCGTGCTGTTGAAGAGAGTATTTTATTCTTTTCGAGAACCGATTGCCTCACGAATTCGTATCCCAATCTCCTGCCACCAAATTGCTGATTGATTTCTGTGTAGGTCCGGTACTCCGGGCCGGTGCGTCTGAAGGTGGGGCCGGCTCACGAGACGTGATGCGGACATGTTGCCACGGCAGACGCGTGACCGTGACCGGGACCCAGCCCGGTCTCCGGCACGCTGATACGGATTCGATCATGATTGGGATGGGGAATTTGTGGTAAATTCACTTTGCGCGTACTCCCATCAAATGACAGACAACTTGGTCCCATAACGCAACCAAACGACATGATGAGGCTTGAATTTTGACTCACATAAAAGCGAGCAAGGATTTAGAGAGTGTTTTAACTCTCTATCGGAAGAGAGTTAAATCGAAGTGTTTGGTAGGGCTTCGGCTTATTCTGAAAATAACTTATACGGTGGCTTATATGTGAAAACAACTTTTATGACTTATTTTGGCTTATCTGTGAAAACAGCTTATTCTGTCAAACTGTTTGGCAAAACAGCTTATCCTGCTTTTTCTAGAAACAACTTAATGCTGTCAAATGGCCCAAGTGCCCATGTCCATTTAAGACATGGCTATACACATGTAATATCAATTAAATGAAAGAAATAATTTTCATAATCCTCTCTGGAGCTGTTCCTCGTCTAGAAAAAAAAAACACCGTCACCTCTGTACCAAAAAGTAAATAGGCAAATAACACTTAGTTTATAGAATAACATTTATTATTTGCCTATTTACTTTGAGATTATCTGTAATACACTCATGTTATTTGTATGTTCCAAAATTCACAATAAATAGGCAAATTTTATGAACATCATCTCCAACAATAATGAAAAAATTCTGCCAAAGACTTATCGACGAGTTATCTCAGCGTTGATTTCTTCTTAGCTCCCTAATATTCAACTCCGTGGGTCCCAGTACCGAGCTATTTCTTCCTGTTTCTTTTTCCCTGGCTCCCGTACTCTTGCCGCAGCCGCAATCCATCACGGGAGCACATCAATCTCACCACCAACAGCCAAAATTTCAAAATTGATGCTATCCAGTGCTCCTAGATTCTGCTTTCCCGCCGATTAAGCTTGTTTACGCAGCTAATCTAGACCTTACTCTGTCTTTGATTTGTTTCTCTCGTCGGTGAAGACCTTTGTGGTGTGGTGGATCTCTTGTTGGGATTTCCAGGGGAGCTCGGGGTAGGCAGAAGAGGCGCGATGGCCTGTACCGAAGCATGGGAGCGGCGCCAATCGCCATGGGCCATGGCTGCCGGGTCGTGCGACTCGCGAGAGGGAGGGACGAACGAGAGAAAGGGAGAAGAGGCTTGCGTGTCGCACAGAGGAGGGAGACGCTCTGAGCCACGTGTGCGATGGCAGGAGAGGTAATTCGCTAACAAACTTGAAGGGCAAACGGTGGCCCCATGCGCGGGACTGCAGGCGTGAGCCGGAATGAGCCAGTTTTTCTGGCTTTCGTCGCTCAGTTCATTTTTGCAACCGGCTTCTTCTGACAACTACCATAAGCCGTTTCTGAAATCAGGTGTTTGGCAGGGCTTTTACTTCATTTTCTATAAGCCACCCAATAAGCTGCACAAAAAACTGGTGCCAAACAAGCCTTAAGTATGTGATATACTCATTGGGTAGAGGCGTTTTAGTGGATTTTTGTTTGTTGACATGGAAACTAGCGACGAATCCAATGAGCTAGTATGGGGGCTCGCGCCCCCTCCCCACTCCACTCTCCCCCACCCCCCAACACCAAAAAAATCCCTGTCACGGACGAGACATTCTATTATTCTAATTAATTTAATTTTCAGAACATGATGATAATATGTATAGATTTGTCTCAAAAATTACTTTTTTAATATCCTATATCTCTCTTTTTTTCCGAATAATATCCTCCATCTATTGATCCTCTTTAGTGTGTTTAATAAAATAATAATTAAAGTTATATTTTAAAAATGGTGTTATATTGTCTAAAAGTTAAGTTTTCATATCTCAGAAAAGCATAATCCATCTCACCTAATTCAAAGCAAGGAATATAAGGCAAACATGCGGCCCTCCTCACCTCAAACCAAGCGAGATAGGTAAATACAGTTGTTAGCAAAGGTCGATGAAGGATTCAGACGTGCAATCGGAAGCGATGGTTTTGGGTGATCACCAGAGATTCATTCATACGAGCTCGGGCCAAACAATGCATTAAAATCCCTGCCTTTCCCTACACATTTTGATTTCCTTGAAAAAGATTTCGTTTCTAAAGAAGTAACTTTTATTTTAGAAAGCTTAACAAGAATGCGGTGTTTTTTTTTTCATTCTAGAACGTTGCTAAGAGCAACTCCAGCAAGGCATGTAAAATTGAGCCCCCGCATGGTCATGTAGGGGCCGACCCCTACATTCAAGCTCCCAGATTTTGCTTCCAACTCCAGCAGCACCGTCTGCATCAAAGCCCCTACGTTGGCGGATCCCACTAGTCAGCCTCTCTCTTCTTTTCTCATCTTCCTCCTTGGTCTGGAGCCAACTCCAGCAAGAGCGTCCCGATCACGGTCGAGCGCGTCCTCGCACGCGAGCGGATGCGCCGCGAGACGACCACGACGTGGGGACTGGAGGTGGCCGTGCGACTTCGAGGCGAGGAGAATCTACGACGGTGGCAAATCAATGCCGGGGGCGCGGTCGCGGCGCGTCGTCGGGGTGCAGCTTGGCGGCGGCAAGCCCTCCGGTGGTGAATCGATGCCGGGGGCGGGGTGAATCGACGACCGGTGCCCCTCCGGTGCAGGGCGCCACGCCGAGCTTCGAGCTCATGACGCTTCGTCATGGCGGGAGGCGCACCTAGGCATGGCGCCTCGATGGCCTGGCGCGGCGCGAGAGGGGCAAATCGATGCCTGAGACGATGGGAATCGCCAAATCCGGTCAGGCCATGAGGATTCGCAACGAGGCATGGTCGGATTTGATGCACGGCGGGCGGAGCGGCGATGGGAAGCGGCGTTCGGCGGCCACGGGAGGGGAGAGAAGGGAAAGAACCGTGCGTGCGCGTGATGGTTGGGTGGGGTCCATAAGAGTAGCAACCCAACAACGAGTCTAAGGGCATGTACAACGGGCGTCCCTAAGCCGTCTCCATGTTGGCACATTTGCAGATGACCCCCCGCCTGGACGGACAGACGGCGCCCGCGTCGCCTCGCGAGACGACGGTCTCGTCCCGTGCTCCCAGGCGGAGGAGACGAGCTCAGCACCATTGTATCCCTGAGTCTTCCCC